>JALRMK010000070.1:0-136978 GCA_026119845.1 Pezicula carpinea | reverse complement strand
GAAACTTATAAGATATAAGATATCTATTTAAATCTAAATAAAATCTCTCTAAAGAAGATAAGTACTTTATAAACTATATCTACTAAAAAGTACTAGAGTATAAAGAAATAGACTATAAATTTAATAGACTATACTTGTAGTAATATTTACTTAGTAAGAAGATCTCTAGAAGATTCTTCTTATTATACTATTCTATTTAGAAATTTAAAGTACTACTAATACTTAGGTACTTTCTTACTTATTTTCACTAGAGAGCTTAGAGCTATTATATGTCTTCTTTTATAATAAGATAGGTTTACTATCTAGGTAGATAGGTATTTATAAGAATTAAGAAGATGTTATAAAAGTACTTATCTATGTACCTGTCTATATATACACCTAATTAATTGTTCTTATAACATATAGTAAATAGTACCTTATATAAACAAGTCCTTACCACCAACCCTTCTTCGTCCCTGTCAACGCAGCAGCGAACTCTTCCTTCACAGCCGCTTCATTCTCACCATTCTCCTCCTCTTTCTTCTCCGTCACCTTCCCAAGCCCATCCTCCTTCCCAACCCCCTTCTTATTACCATCCACTTTCCTCAACTCAATCCACCATGTAGTCCCCCCATGCCACCTCTTCAACTCCACAAGCTCCAAACCGCTCTCCCTCACAAAATCCCCCAGCTCCCTATTCCACCAACACCCAAACTCCCTCGCATGGCCGTCAGCACTCTTATCAAGAATACCATTCAACCACTCCCAATTCCCCCGTCCATGCTCTAGCAGCAAAATCCTCCCACTTCCCTCCTTGACAACGGCGCCCAGATTCCGCAACAACTTGACCGGATCGCTCACAGAACAAAGTCCCATAGTCTGAATCACGGTATCGTATTTCGAATCCTTGGACCCGCTCCTCTCGCTCGCATTCTTCGGCGGTCCTGGGATGGGAGTATCGTCCGAACAAGCATCCTGAATAATCCACCTGACGCCCAGAATCCCCGGATACCGTTTCGAGAACTTCTCGTGTGCAATTTCCAACATCTCAGCACTCTTGTCAATGGCGGCGAAACTCTTGACGCTCCCGCGCTTAATCCCTTTATCTTTATTATCTATCTTTCCCACGCCGTTAAAGCCCTTAAAATCCCAGTCGTAGAACTCCAGGTTCCGGCCTGTGCCAATGGAGACTTCGAGGACGTCACCCTTGGCTTCTTGTGCTAGCTTCTTGCGCAGTTTGGTGATGCCCATTAACCACTCTGTCCAGTCGACTTCGTCGTCGAAGGATCGTGCGATTGTGTCGTACCGGGAAGAAACATCATGTTGGGGCTTGTTTGTTACGGATTCTGGGACTGGTCGAGAGAGTATGATGAATAGATATGTACAATAGCTCGATAAGGCAAAGAGGGTGATACTGCCAAATATGATGGGGATTGTGCGGTAGCGGAGAGGATTCGGTGGTAGTTCTGATCGTGGTTCAGACTTTGGAGACGAGGCTGTTGGAAGGGCTTTGCGGCTGGGGTTTCTGAAGGATTGCGGTGTTAGCGAAGCTTTGAAGTGTTTTTCAGTAGGGAAAGTCGCACTTATATGTTGGCTTGGGCCTTTGCTGTATAGATGCTTTCTTAGCTGCTGTTTTGGGCGCTTTTGCTTGTCTTGAGCTGGTGGTGCTTATTGTCCTTCTGCTACCTCCCATTGCCCATTGCATTGTCGCTGGAAGGCCAATGGCCTTTGAACAACATGTAGTCAAGACCCTTCGACATGGTATACTCATATCTCTCCTCTTTCTATATTTTCGAGCTCGTTGCTGGAGTTGTGGTGATGGTCGGGAGTGATGATGGTGTTGATATTTTAGCGGCAATGCGAGGCTGTACAGCCTTGTATTTCAATAAGCACATCCACTGCAAGGGTCATTGATATTGATATTGCAGTATTAAGTATGGGGTGTCATGAATATATACCTAATTGGCTAGAAATCTCAAATCGAAAATTCTCTAAATCAGCCAAAATTCTGCTTGGCCAAAGCCTTTAACATAGCCATAGTCGCATCCTCCTTGACTTTATACTCACTCAACCTCTCCTCGCGTTCAGCCATCCTCGCTCTTAAGATCTCCTCCTTCCTTAACTCTCTCTCATTCTTCTTCCTCTCAAACTGCTCCTTTTGCTTCTTATAATCCCCAATGCCATCCCCACCACCCATCAACTCCTCATCCTTCACCTCCACCACCCCATCATCTTTCTCACGGAACCCTTTCAACTTCTCGTTGAGTTCTTTCTTCTTCTCTAGTTGGCGCTCTCGTGTACCGGCTTCGGCGCGTGGGACAAGCTCGTCGAGTTTTTCTTTTTGGTCCCGTCGATCGAGTTTTCTCTCGTATCTTATGTCATCGCGACGCGTAAGTCCATCTTCTACGTCCATTTCTGTGCCAATGGTTAGCTAGTCGTACAACAAACATAAGAACCTGCAGAAATCTACCTTTCTTCAGCTCCAAATCCTGCATATTTGGAATACTAGGTCCTAATCTATTCTTCCTCCGACTCTCCTGCCCAGGAAGCGCAGGTCCAACCTCATCATCACTTTCACTATCTTCCCTCCTCTGCTCCCTCCTACCAACTGGCCTCTCCACAGCCCTCCCACTCCCACTCCCACGCCCATCATCATGCGCCTCCTCTCCTTCCCCCACCGAACTAATAGCCTTTGCCAAAGTACTAGGATCATACCAGCCCTCCGAAAGAACCCCACGATTCCACTTCCCCAAAAAACTCTTCCACCGTCCCCTAACCACAACATCCTCCAAATCCTCCAACACAATCCCCTTCTGGATATCCAGATACAGCGCAAACATAGGTTTGAAAGCCTCGAAGTCGCGTTTTGTCAGCTGTCGAGAGTTGAAGGGGAGTAAGATGGGTTCGGGGTTGGCGTGATGATTGGAGCTGGAGGTAGGTTTAGAGGTGGAATTGCTAGGTTTGGAGTCTGCTGTGGGAGAGGAGCGATGTTTGCGATGACGATGAGGGGACCGGTCGCGATGGGATTGTTTGTGTCTCCGGGGAGAGCGTGAGCGCATGCGATCATCGTCGCGAGGTCGTCGGTAGTGGTCTGCCATTTTGTGGTGGTGTTGTCTAGTGGTGAAGCTGTGAAGAATCTCTTTAAAGTCGAGGTCTGATAAGATTCGAATCGATAGAACTATCAGGTGAAAGAAAGATGCAAACAAGGCAAACATCAGATCATGTGATTGTTTACTACCATGCTATTCTCTATTTAAGTAGCTGTAGCTAGAGTAGAGTCTAAAATATATACTATATAATAACGTCTAAATCTCTTATCTACTTAAATACTAACCTACCCGACCTACCCATTCTTAAATAAGAGAAGTAGTAGTGAGCGACTAACACCACTACCTACAAAGTACTTCCAAGAAATACACCGCTATAAGCGACGGGAGCTTCAATCCTAAACCTAATCCCCCCGAAAGAAAAGAAGGGATAAATGACGAGCCTTGATGTGTATACAACTACCTACCTACCTCCTGCTTAATGAATACTATCAAAGTTGTGAATCCATACTGTCTCGATTCCCACGTTGATATCGACACTTTGGATGCTCTAGAGTGGGACTAGTGTGTAGATCGTTACAGGCTTGCTTGAAAGTGAGAAGTTGAGTACCGAGTCAAGTACTTGGTGAAGCATAAAACCACAATACAGTTCACGTTCACTTTAAGAGGTACAAAATGAGGTGGAGATGAAAGTAATAAGTATGTATATGTACAAGTGGCCATCATCTTCGCGAATCTCGCATAGTTAAAAATCTTAAAAAGCCCCGGCCCAAAACCATCTCATTCCCTTCCTAAAAACGCCAATGCATGATGCTATCCCCGTATATGATAGATAATACCCCCATGCCAGACTGCTCAATCATGTTATCTTTTCCCAAAGCTAGCCTTCTCTTCTCTCAAAGAACTTTTTGCTTGTCATCCCATTTTGAAGATCCCATCATCTACTTCCACGCACTGTAAATCGTACAACAAGTCCAAAAGACTAGAAAGCGCTTTCAAGATAAAACAAAATGCTGACCGCCCGGATCCGACCAAGTGTAGCGAAAAGCAAAAGGCTGGAAATAATACATCGAGGGGAGGTAAAGGGAAATCGTGAAATCGTAACTGCTTCAAAAGTCGTCCAACATTCCATCGAGCTCGTCTAGCTCAATATTTTCAGGGCTCCGGTTGTCCCACTCCATCGTCTCGACTCTCATCCATAAGTCGCTTGTGTTTGATTCTTCGAACGGTCTCTTGAGGTGGTTGAGACTTGGTTTCATCGCAGGACTGCTGACGAACATGGCAGAGATTCCGTGTTTTCCCTCGCAAAACAAAGCGTCGTGATCCAGGTGCTTCGGAGTATAGTCAACTATCTCGAAAGGTATGCCCGACATTTGTGCATCGCCGCTTAGTTTCCTCTTCTGCATCCCTCGCGCGGTTTGTGTGAACTCCTTCTCGTCCTTCTCGAGTGGCGGCGATGCTGCGCGATGATTGCGCGGTGCGAGGTGTTCGCTTCTGCTGGAATAAGATCCTGTTGGTGTTGGGGGCGTCACGAGATCATCGTCGTCAAATTCGGCCGAGGATAAATCGACTTCGGGAGATGGCGAAAGCTCTCTCCTTCGCTCGGCATCGGCTTCATCGGTTCGTGAGTCGGCGCTCGACAGCGAGGGGGTGATGATGGCTCGTTGAAAGGTTTGTGGGTTTGATGGGTCCGGCATAGGTTGATGAGGGTACGTCGTTAAATAGAAGTACGTTCTCCGTGGGTGCACCGTTTCCAACTCCTTTGCCAACGGACATGGTGCCAGCGCTGTCCAACATTGTCGCTTTAGATAGGTCGCTAATCGTGACGAAATGATTGCTGAAGGGTTCGCGGATCTACTTTCCATGTTAGCATTGAGCGCTGGGTGCTACCAAAGGTCGCCACTTACTGCTCTACGATCCTGACCTTGGCAGAGAGTATCGCGGCCAGTTCCTTCACCAGATGAGGCCGGTTTCCCGTTTTCTGCAGCTGCACGATAACGCCTTCCACGATTTCGTCATTTATTCCCTCCAAATCGATCTCCCTGGGCCGCTTTCCACCGTCTTCCAACTCGTCGCCCAACGCCTCAGCTTCCGGCGATGGCGGCGGCGTGTGCTCGTACTTCAGCGCTTCTCGCTTTGGCGGAGGCGACATGGAAGGAGATTCGTCGTGCGACCGCTTCACTTTTTTCGAGGGCTGCTCAGAAGTCGACGAAGGCGGTGAGGCGCGAGCGGCCGCTCTCGAGGCGTGGGTTACTGGGAGGTGGATGCCTAGTGATGGCAAAGAAAGGGACTTGCGACGAGTATTGTAGGGCATGGTTGCGATGGGCCGGTCGAGGTGATGAGGTGTCGTGAGGGGAGTATTTGTTCGTCGTGATATCTCGTTTGCGACAGGAGAGAGCGACCGTCGGATGTTGCTGAGAGGTTGGAGGATGTTTGCGACAAGATGATGTTGTTGGCTTCTGCACGGTGATCCTCGTAGCGACGGGTTAATGGAGGGAGGCGTCTGCTATTGGATACAGGGGGATGGGTCGGAATGTAGCAAATGCAGGATGGCGTGGTAGTTGACACAAGAGCTGGGAAAATTGGAAATCCCAGGCCGCCCAAGGGTACGATCTTGCTGGTCGTCCAGGGAGGGTAGCGGTAAGGGGGGATGCAGCGCAGGAGGCCGTTGGCTTTTTTTGTTGTTTTTGGTTTGTTTGTCTGCGAAGGAATGCGTGGAATAAATCGATGGGGGGGGGGGGCGTTCGGACGGTATAGTACAGGAGTGGTCGACGGGTATATCTGAAGAGTGGTATGGGAGGTGGTTGTGGTTGTTGGAGGAGATGGTTGGATTTGTGAAGTTCGTGTTGAAAGTCTGAGGGTTGTTTCAAAGGACTGACTGGTTGGAAAGGGAAAGGTACGTCGACACCAGGGAAGAACCATTTAGAGTCTGGGGGCAGGGATGAGCACTCTGACAGGGTGATATGTTTAGACGAGGCAACGGCGCCGGTGCTTTTTTTTCTTCTTTCTTTTTATTTTTGTCAAATTTCCGTCGTTCGCAGCGGTCACTACGTCGACACCCGATGCTGCACAGTCCAGCACGAAGTGCAGGCAGGACCTTTGTGCCCAGGGATCAGACTCCAAGAACAGGACTTCAAGAACACGAAGCTTCAGCACAATGCAAATGCCAAAATCTACTATTCAGCATCACAAGCAGGCTGCGAGTCAGCAAGATGGCGACCGTGTCTGTCTGCCTGGGTGACCGAGTAAGGGGAAGGGCAAGGGGAAGGGGAGCCCCAGCACCGCAAAGGAGGCCATAGCTCGGAAAGGCTATCGATCTTGTGTGACCGGCCAACCAATGGCACGGCGCATTCCACCCCAGCAAACAGCTCCTCGTTGAGCATGCTGGCCACAGTCACGTGCCGTGTATTTTTGGTGCAGTGGGATCCCCTTTCGCAGACTGGAGCGACCAACAGCCGCTGTCCTTGCAGCCCCTTTGCACTAAGCCGCGTCCCAAATACTTGAGGCGCCTGTACGGAAGGTACACCAGGCAAAGTCAGTTTCTCCTCTGCTCTGCTCGTGAGAGCTTTTGTTCGTACCGTAGTACCTTTCGTACTTCGTACCGGACGTAGTATCAAGCTCTTTGCCCTGTTTCGCGCCTTATCAGAGTTCAAGGGTCGAAACATGTGCATCATTCATTGAACATGCGAGGTCTCAAGCGTGCGCCGAGGACAGGAGAACAAGAGGGGAATCATCACTTCGCATTGGAAGCGATGATGGTGATGATGATGATGATGCATTCGCTGGTGCATCTCCAACCAACAACACGCACAGCCAAAGCGAGCCCTTTCTGAGAAGCTGAGAAGTGATGATAATCAGTATGGCATTTGCAAGTTTCCATAACGTCAACGACTCGTCTCGGATGCCGACTGCAACCATGTCATCCAAGGAAGGCCCCTGTGCACATGGCTGGTCTCCCATCCGCCTTGATACAGGAGCGTCGTAGTAGCACACGTTATGCAGGGGCGTCAGCAGCTTCGAGTCTAGCGCGTCTTCTAGAACAGAGCTACTTCATCTTTGCTCGTTCCCCCGGCGCCCAAGTTCCCACCTTTGATTTTCTCGTCCCAGGCATCATCGGGTCGACGATGTCAACAGTCCTTCTGCCTGGGCCGTTGGCGCGGCAAAGGATGATGATGATGGCATGACTTCAAGACGCAGAGGACTCGACGCGACGACGACAGGACTTCACTGTACGTCCTGGTTGTTGCGTCAACGCCTGATTCATGGACACAGATTGGCTGTCATGTATCTCCCGGGTCCTCCACACCACCCTCAAGACCAGAGAAGCTTCCAACTATTATTGATTTGCATTTTTCTGACTCGTCCTGTTCCCCCTTTCCCACCGTGACCTACGTGGGTTCCCCGCAACAACATACAGCTCAATACAGGCCCGGGCAGAGGTCATGCTGCTCACAACAACAGGATCCAAAACTCGCTGTCCTGTGCCTTCTTGGTCGTGTGGTTGTGGTTGTCCTGTCGGCAAACGAACCATACTTAAGACCAACGCAGTAATTCGGGCTGACATAGCTGCATTCGCACCGCTGACAACCGGCACAAGCACCCTGCAGTAGCCTCAGTTATGCAAAGCACTACTCCTGTACTGTACTGTACTGTACAGGAAGAAGGAGGTGTGCTTGGCTTGGTGACTTGGTACTTATGAAAGTCCTGCACGGTAAATAGAATAATCCACAACGACCCTGCACGACCCCAACTTTCCCAGGGGCGAATGATAATGCAACCCCCCCTAGATGACATCGGCTCACGCCCAGCCAATCAAAGCCCCCTCGTCCTCACCGCCCCAAAAGCAGAGGCAGAACTTTTGTACGCATTTGCTGACACCCTCCTTCGGCCGCATGCAGAAGTGCGGACCTCTGCAAGCAAACGAATTTGTATCGTGGAGTCCCGTGAGTAGTCGTCTGCAGCGCGAGAAGATATATTCATGCGAAAAGCCTCACCGCAACGAAAGAAAAAAAAAAAGAGAAAGCAGACGGCGGTAAGGCAGTAGTTGGCCGATACCCACCCACTTTGACTTTGCACTTTGAAGATGTGTGTGGAGAAAGAAGGGAGAACTCATAGTCGCCTTTTCCTCTGCTGCAGGCCCCTTGTGGAACTATTTGGGCCCTTTCAATTTTTTCTTCCTGTCGTCTCGTCTCATCTCCTCTTTTCAAAAGTCAAAGGTCCAAAGTTGAAAGTTGGAAGCTGAAAGTTAAAAGGTATTTCTTGGAAGTGACTCGTTCTAGGAGTGAGTTGGTGAGTGCGTACCTTGGTTACACAATGCGCTCGAGTCGATACCGATCTAGATTGCGCCTCAGCGACGGATTCCCACATGTCACTCACACCCTCACCACATCGCCATGCCAGAGCCAGTGACCTGCTCGAATCGAACAAACCGACTTACTAGACTCCTGCAGCCCTGTCAAAGTTCCCAACGTCCTGTGACGTGGGCTTAGGTTTGGGTACTTGCACCACAGGCCTGGGACATGGGGTCATGCGTTTCCAACATGATTTATTCTCGTTTCGAACCTAAGCATTGAGGACTTCCGATAGTACAGTACGAGTGCCCTTCTATGCTTTGTGACGAAAAAGTTCACTAGCTGCAAAGGCAAGGCCCTGGCTTCTATTAGCCTGTTTCGCTTCTTCTCGGTCTTTTTCCTCCTCGTTGTTTCAAGAACGTGTTGAGAGCTAGACTTGACTTTATAAGTGTTAAAGGTTAAAATGTTAATCAAGAGTAGGATATCTAATACTTACTACACTAAGTAGTCTAAAGTCTATTAGTAATGTTTACTTGTTAGATAAACTTTAAGGGTCTTCTTTATTCTAGAAGGTTAAGTTAGTTTATTTTTTATTTCTATTATATAAAGTACTCTAACTTCTATTATCTGGTGTATTTTAATATCTAAATATTCTTTTCTAATAGTTATAGAGTATTTCAAGGTTATATTATATATTAAATTTATTAGTATAATATTAGAGTCTAAGGTTTGATAAGACTTCCTTAGTAGAGTTATAAAGTTATACTTTATCAGTAATATCTCTATTTGATAGAGGAACCTTAAGAGGATAAGATTATTCTAGAAGGTTAGATATATCTTATCTACATATTAACCTAGTCTTATCTACATATTAACCTAGTCTTATACTCCAACCTAAAATTCAAGCTAAGTGTAAGTTTGTAACGTCATAAATTGGCTTGGGTACCGATCGGTAATGACTCTGTTTTGTTGAGATCCTTGATGTACTACTGTTCTCGCCTTTAGTCTTGGTATGAATTAGATCATGTATGTTTTCGGTAGATAGACTCGTAGGACATCTATCTTGCAGAGAAAGAAAATCCGAATGTCTCTCTCTCTTTCTTACTTACTTACTTACTTACAGTAAGGTACAAGTGGTTGCAGATGGTTCTATATATATAGAGGCATTTAAATCACTAGAATAGTAGAATATCTAGATTCTCTTAATTTTCCTATGTTTCGGCCACGGGAGGGGATTGTAGTTATCTACAGAGTTGTGATGATCAGAAGCTCGGGCGGGTCTAAGTTAGATACTATGTTGGTGCTTATGATAAGATGTCGAATGCAGCGATGACGGTAGACGTTTTCCGAAGACTGAAATCTGCCATGGGGATGGTTATTATTACCTATCTTTGGGAGTAATAAGTATGCAGAACAGGATGATGGAAAGGAGGAGGTGACAAGTGGTGCGAAGGTGAGTTGGCTTTGCTTGGGCGCGAATTCTCTCGAGATACTAGGCACTTGGCTTTCTTCGTCTCCTATCTGTGCAGGGCAGGCAGGGTAGGGCCCACTCTGGATATCGGGTTATCTGCCAAGGTCTAGGTTCTTGGGACTCATGACTCTAGATGAAGGGGCAAGAAGTGCATATGAATCATTTCGTGGGATCGTTGACTTTTGCTTGTGCGTGCACTGCGATAGGGTAGGTAGGTAGGTTGCTTGCGCTCTTAGTCCGAGGGTGTATGTAGGTGGGTAACATCAAAAGGTGATGAGATGACATCTGGGAGAAGTGCACGAGCTATGGTTCTCGAGGTCTTCTGTTCTCATCAGGATCTCTTTGGCTGTGGTTGCTATGTCCATACTTCCCGTTCTCACGTGGTACATACCGTGGATGTTTAAAACGTAGAGTAGAGTAGGGTCCCTTATTTACATGAATGGTCTACGCCCTCTCTCTCTATTGATGGGTACCGTTCAGCTAGCCGGTGTAACTACTGAGTGATGATATTGGATGCAGTCATCGCTTGTTGCGCAAGTTGTCATGGTCTGAGCCGTACCACTGAATATCACTTACCAGATTGGTTAGCTAGCTAGCTTCTTGAGGATTCTCTGCATGCAGACATCACTTACCCATCCTTGTTATCACGTCGATGTTGCCAACCTTTGAGGCATTCTACGGTACGATTGGTTCCAAAGTCCGAACCATGTCAAGGAAGGATCCTTCCAAACCTCTTTCACTTACATCTCTAATGTATGATAGCCATCTTTTTTCAACATCACAGTCTGCTTTCCATATGTCGAGGCGAATCTGATGCTCAACGATGCGCTTCTCAATCGTCGTAATCTGGCCTCTTGGAACCGAGGGTGGTGCTTCCGCTAAACCTTTCCGCAAACATATATGGCTTTTATCTGACAACCTTTCGCCAAATACTTCCTTGATAATATCAACAATCCCTTCCTTATCAGAATGATCTCCTGCTCCAGGCGCACCTTAGGATTGTGTGGTCGAGACGTTGGTTAATTGCCGTTCTTGTAGCATCTAGTGCTAAAGATCTGTCTGAATCTTGGAGGACTTGTCGCTCTTCGGGTTGCTCTTGAAGTTCTTGCTTAGTGATTCTATTACTATCTTTCGCTTTCAAAGCTGTCTTTGGAGATTGCCAATTCCCAGAGAATGAAGATCGTTGTGCCAGATGCAAGGTGTACCGTACGATGAGAGGAATTTCCCCCCAATCATTAGATCATCTCTTGCCAGCACTACATCTTCGATCTCAGCCTCATCATATCTTCTAGACTCCGCTTTTGGCTGGCGATGATGGAGATTCCTTACTTATGTCCATTGCCTGCATTTCTCCAATTCGACTTGCTACGAGCTTACTAAAGTATCAGATATTCTTCGACCATAGACCATCAGCCCCATATCGCAGTTCCTTCACCTGGCGGGAATAATGGCTGTCATCGGCACAGTCTCTGCTACTGTTGGCACTCACAGTAAACATCTTTGAAGGCTGCATCAGAGAAGTTTAGGAATTCGTTAAGGAGTCTTGACAAGCCGGCGAAACGATCCAGGCGCTTATTATGTCGCTGCAAACAAGCTAGGCAGAACTCAACATATGAAGTTGTGGGGTCTTGTAGAGAAAATTTGGAGACGTTATCAGAGGGAGTCCTGGGGGCTGAATATCTTGATACTGTCGCAGGACGCTTTGTAGCTACAAGCAGTCCGACGGAGAAGGCGCGGGAACAGCGGGCTTTAATACTGCGCTCGTCCGGACTGTTACAAAAGGGACCCCCAAAGAATCTCGAGTTTGGTTCAGTCTCGGTCGTCGATTTCCGCAACAGATCCAATGAACCTCCGAGATAGTTTTTAATCACCAGAATCATCTAATTTGTTCTTAAACAGAGCCAATACTGGAGAAAGATTTGGAAGCTTTCCAACAAAGCATCGCCATTCTACAAACACTGTCAGCCAAATCGTACGCTGCAAAGCACAAAGAAGTCTAATGCTCTCGCCGAAGCAGAGAATGAACAGGTCAGATCATTGCTGATGCAGCTGGCTCTGGAACCCAGACAGGCGCCAACTACTGTCTACGAGATGTGCCTCAAGTTATCTAAGCTAGGCTATAAGATTCCCACGTCCACCGCACCGGTGGATGTGAGATTCGACATAGACTTATGCGAAGAGAAATGACTTGAGTGTAGCAATACACATTTCATGAACCATATTGTGGTCCAATACCAACTTCTGGTGCCATGGAGAACTAAAATAGTGACGCCGTTGTAACTTTTGATCGAAGGCTCGTGTGAATCCGAGAGATCAATGCAGAAATTAGCGACCCACAGGTTCATGGACGCGTTTAGCGCTGCTCTTTCCAACGAGAAGTTGGAATTCAGAATGGAGTGCCCTGCCAGGTTGCGATATCTTCAATCCAGACCACCAACACCAGAGAAGAGAAGAACCCTATCTGATGCGTCCTCTTTGACCGTGCTGAGAAACGTGATCCACGAGCATCCGTACTCATGCATGCGAGACTGAATACCTAAGCGAGGAGCCTGATACTCCGTTATAAATGCTCTCTCACCTTCAAGGCAATTTCGGGACAATTCTATTTCCAATTTCTGGCCATGAATATCTATCGATCTATACGTTTCTTCATCCACCCTTTTAAAGATTTGTTGTTGATGGTGATATCACCATTAGCATTCACTTCCGCCCTCCGCTTCGGCTTACTACACCTCAGCTGGCATCGCTTACCGATAGCGTATGTAAAAAGGGTATATGCGATGCCGTCGGGGCTTGGGGCAAGAGCTTCTTGTATACAGGGTGTATCGGCATCGGGCTATCGAGCACGAATTCGAGATCGTCATTTTCATGTTTAGACGGCATAATGGCTGTTCTCCGCAGATAATTCTGTTAATTGTGAGCTGAACGTCTTGTATCCGAAAAAATGTTGGGAGGATTGTAATTGCTGAAGAGGTGTGAACGTCGTTGGATTTTGATTCACGATTTATGATTGTGGCTACCAGACCGGTCAGATTCTCAAACAGCTCGCAATGGCAGAGGAGAAAGTTCCTCTCTTAGACTCGAAAAGAGGTGCAAACTCTCGAAACGAAGATCTGAATGTAGTTGAGGATCTGAAATCAGTTGGTTCTGATGAAAGCAACCGAGAATGAAGTGAAAGAACAGGCATAAGAAGCCGCGAGACTCCTCTGACAATGCAGATGTCGTCGCCCAGCAGCTGTCACAGGCTTCTGCAAAGTTGTGATACTGTTTGGAGGAAGATGGATCGAGGTTGCGAGGAGGAGAAGGAAAGCAGGTGCGCGAAAACATGTGACTGAAGACCAACTCCTTGGAGACTCTCAATTTTGGTGGGAATACTGTTTAAAATTCTAGGTTGAGCACCGGATATCTCATATCACTTACTGAGATGGACTGAGAGTCGCTCAGCTGTCCAAGAAATGCACCAGGGCTTCCGTGCCTCTGTATTTCAGGTGGGTACCTAGATATTCGCACCCTCCACTTACCGAAGACACATATCGCTCGCTGTCTTGGAGGTGAGTCGAGGTGAACACTTAGTGCAAAGTAGAGATGAAGCCTCCGAATAGGATGTAAAAATTATCGAAAAGGAGTGTTGTCTATAGACTTCTAGTCTTTTCAGTTTAAATAATAAACCCTTTATTACTACTTTAATACTTCTAGCTAAAGTAACATTAATCGTCTTCTTATATATTCTAAACCAAATTAAAATCTAGTCTAAATCTCTTATAAAGTAGATTTAATTATAACTCTCTACCTAACTATAGACCTCCTCTAAAACTCTAGTAAAATTATAAAAGGTATAAAAGATATTCTTAACTAGAATTTTTACTAGAAGGTTATATAGTCCTCTTCCTTACCTATTAAATATTAGTAAAGTATATAGTTATAAGAAACCTCTTATACTATTATATTATAGTATCTATTAAAAGATTATTAGTAGAGAGTATAAGAATCTTAATAAGTCTAGACCTTTTAAAACTATTAATTCTCTTTATTATAATATAGTTATCTAAGGTATTCTAAAGTATATCATACTTCCTAGGAGTATATAATTAGCTTAGAGAATAAGTTTCACTATATTACTAATCTTAATCTTATACTTTCGTACGAAAGTATATATTATCCTTATTAGCTACGTATCTTTAAAGTTTTTACTCTGATTGGTGTGGTACTATATAGAAAGAAGCTTTATATATTTAATAATCTAGGTTACTTTACGTTTTAGACTTGGATTTCTGTGCTTTTACTAGGATCATTGTTAGATCGGGGAGTTTGATTTGCGGACGTCGCTTATATGATTAGTACTTCCGCACGAAGCGACGGAAAAGGAGCAATATAAGTATCGTGTCATAAAATTTAATATTCAAAATATCTACAACTTCAAGTATGTAGGGAAAGAAAGTAAACGCTTCCGAAGTATTTAAAAGAAGAGAACATCCTCCATCTTGCTAGTACATGACCATCCAGCCATCACTAACCTCGCCTCTCAAACCGCTCTCTTTTTCCTGCATCTGACCGCGACCTCAACAGGACGTTTACTTGTAAGTGATCTTAACTGAGCTCGATGAGACGGAGGAGCTTGTCAAAGCCTCGTTCTTGTCATCAACGATATCGAAGAGGGTTGCAGACGCAGGTCCCACAGTACGCAGGTTGGTCGTGGCGACAGCGTTGGAAAAGGTGCAGGTTCCGAAGTTTGCTAGTCCGGTAGAGTCATCATCGAAGGTAACATCCTCCATGATCCACTCAGCACTCTTCAAGCAAAGTGCCTTGGACGAAGTCACTGTCTTGGTGAACTTCTTGCCGGTGGTGGTGTTCTCAAGGGTCACAACACCGCTTGTAGTGCTGCTGGTGGTCACGTCCACGCTGATGACCTGGAATTCTCGGTTAGTCTTAAGAGAGCAGGGGGGTAGAAAGATTCGTAACGTACATCGCCTGCTGAGATGGTGCCAATGTCAATCACCTCAGTTCCGGCTGGGTACCACTCGTACCAAGCATAGAACGAGGTCGATCCCGAAGACTCGACGATAGAGTCCACACCTGCCTGCCACAGGTTGTCGCAGTTATCACCATCGATACCAATCCAAGCCGAAGCCGTGTACTCCTTAAGATTCGTGGTGAAATCTGTAGGAACCTTTGGCGTAAGGACGGAAAAGGTAGTGGATACTCCGGTGAAGGTCTCGCCCGAAGGGAGAGTGTCGTAGACTGCACCGGCCCAGTTGCTGTTGACCACAACACGCTCCCGGAGATCCTTGTGTAGTGCTGCACGGCGCGCAAGTCTCGACCTGGCATTGGTGGTGATCTGGGGTGCTGCAAGAGCTGCCGCAAAAAGTGCGTTGATGACTGCGATTGAGAGCTTCATTTTAAAGGTTTGAGAGTTGAAGATTTAGTGAAGACTGTTAATAAGTGCTGCTACTGGATGGGATTTCCTGAATCGTGTGCTTGAAAATGGATGTACTTGAAGTGAACGAAAGGATGCTGCTGCTGGTACTGGGAGCTGGTCTCTACAACTCGTGGGCTCCATGCTTCACTTTATAGAGGCTTATAGAAACGGCCATACTGGAAGATCTCGTGTTGTAGTGGACGCAGCACAATCAGCCCTTGTGACAATAGTGCCCACCTTCCTCTTCTGATGCTCCTGCAATTCCGTCGTCCATATTAAACGCAGGCACACAGCAATCTTCATCACAACGAAGGACTCGGCTTTTTTCCTCCACCCACAGAGCCACATTGTTTCGACACGTGCCGGTGAGAGGTCTGTGTCGGTGCTCCAGTTTAGACGAGGTCTTGGATTGATGATTTCAGGGGTCTCGGGGATGAAATGGCGCGACGGTGTGCCATGCACCGAATCACCGATACTCAGCCATTCTTCTCTAAGATACTGACTCTTTTGAGATGAGTTGAAATCCTTCCGGCGCCGGCAGAACCTGTAGATTTGGGACAAGCGTCGGGAACCGTTCGCAGCAGTCAACACTTGCCTTGATGAATACAATAACACTACATGAATCTGAATCTAGGTGGCCCATCGGCCATTGCCTTCCAAGTACTTTTCTCGAGGCAGGACTTAGCGTCGTCGGAGCTGGCGACAAGTGGGGGAAAGGATGAAGTTACAAATCTCCAACACATCTTAGTAAATGACAAGTAGCCAGCTAAGTACATCATAACCACAACGTAAAAGCTTCATGGTCTTGGGGGTGTAAAGTCAAAAGCTTAGATTCTACCGTTTTCAGGTAGCCGGAGGGAGATTCCGGGGATCTGCAGTGGATGATCCTGAAGTACAGTACCGGTACCTTGGCACAACCCACACACTCAATACAGCACAGTACCTTGAGAGGCTCGAGTAGGCGCAGTACCTCGTGTACCGGTATTACTTCAGCATAGAAGTGTTGCTAGCTCTACTTACAGGAGGAAGAAAGAGTAATGATGTTCATGCATGCGCTATCTTATGCTCGGAAGTAGTAGGTGGCAATGCTCAGAAGAAAGTCAATACCCCGGATCATGATAAGGATAGCAGTGTTTTCGACATCTTCCAGAAGTCTTCGAATCACAAATTCAGAGGCTCGTGTTGTGTTGACGAGGTTACACGACAGCAAGCGGGGATCTGCCATTGATCAGCGACACTTTTGCTCAGTACTGTACTGTACTAGCAACACCTTCCCCAACTGTACAATCCTGGCGCCATATCACTATTCGCCGTTGGGGGTGTTTCCACTTGACCCGTGCCCCGTTCTTTTCATTTATTTCTCTCGAGTACAGTGAGGGTGTTGGCCCAATTGCCAGACCTAGACACGGGAATGTGGACATGGTTGGAATCCGCCAATCACATTACCCTGAAGTCGCAGTGCCTTGCTTTCTGATTCTATTCAGAGATGAAGGAGCCACAGACTATGTTAGGCCAGAATGGTTAATATTCATGATAACTACCCATGTAGGTGTCACTCGTCGAGGCCTGGAATTGCGAATATGCAATATGCTTGTGAGAGTCTGCGTGCTAGCGTCATCATAGAAGGTTGTTCAATTCACGATGCGCACACTCCAAGACCGCTCTAGGTGACCATGGCCTTGCACAGTGCAAGGTAACGTTTTCTTCTTCTTCGCACAATTCATGTGGTATCTTCCGGTATCTTGCTACAGAAGCTGAAAATTATGCAATGGACAGTTGATTGTGATGAAAGTGTACGGAGTAGGGAGAATACGGGTTCTATGGAGCCCCACCGTGCAGAAGTCACGCAAGCCCCAACCGAGCTACCGATGAAGGAAACACAAGCTGAGAGTAACAAGCCGACAAGACCCTTTGGAGACAGACATATTGGGTTCTGGAGAAATCTGGAAAAATTGTATAGTGCTTCGGGTTTGGCGTTCTGGATTTTGGCTTTGAGAAAATGCAAGAATCAAGATTTCAGGATCTAAACTTTGGAGTCGAAGCCATCAGACAGACCGCTTCTTCATGGAGTAGTGTGGCACAGGATGACTTGGGTGATCGAAAATGCAAGCACGGGATCTCAAGCAAGACGTTACAAAACCTGCCAATCATGGTCATCTGTTGAATATGGTATATGGGGGGAAATGGCAATGGCAAGCTAATGTAATGGGTGCAAATAAAAGGGAGTAAACAGCGCAGTATTGATATGAACAGAACGATAGCTCGGTAGCGTTCGAGAGAAGGATGGAAAGCAGAGACACAGGCTCTTAAAACTTTTTGTTAATACTCGTGGTTTCCCTTGAAATCTAGAGTCCTACAAAACAAATACGTAAAGCAGATTGATAAATAAGGTATTTACTTAGAGAGCCATAGGCCTTTCAACTACAAATTCCTTATACCTCGCAGCCCTGTCTGTTACAAGAAGCTGGCCACAGTTTTGAGCAGGCACTGTAAAATCCATGCTGAAAATGTCTGTTGCTAGCAGAAATTGCGACACACTAGTTACGAATATATCGATGTAGATGAATCGTCTGGTTCAACACAAACCTTGATAATTCTTGTCAAGGAGAGCACTGCTCGTTCCTTTCCGATTCTGGTGATTTAGTGTGGAGTGATCGGGGTGCGGAAGGGCAAGACGATAATGCGCGTAATAATATGAACGATGTCACCCAATTTTTCCCCCGTGGAATTGTCTTTGGGTCACGAGCGAGAGAACTTTCTCTTTCTCACTGTGAAAAACTTGATTGATATGTAATTCGACGGCCATCAACCACGACTTGCAAGGCAAGATTTGGATACTCGGAGAATACCACGGTAATTATGTACCAAAGCATCAACGCCGAATTGTGAAATATAGATGACTTCGTGGCTCTGTCCCAAAGAATAACAATTTCCTGATGGCATTAATGCATGTATTAGGATGGTGATAGCAAAGGGGTTTCTGAGGTTGGGCTTGAAGGCGTCTGGATGGTGGTAGGATTAGTTAGTTCTAGTGGAAACAGGTTTGCGAATGGGCACATGGGAGATCTTTAATACTCCTTTAGCGAGCGCCGTCCTCCCCCCTTTCCCTATTTGAGGCTTAGTTGGCATTGCACTGTAGTCGTCGGTAGGTAGAGAACGTGCGAAGATGCAGATGTCACTCAAGTCCCCTAAGGGTCTATGACGACCTCGCGCCCAGCGAACCCTGTCGATTGTGCCCAAGGTACTTAGCGAGCATTCTAGGAACGGTTCACCCAGTGAAACTAAGTCACAAGCGGCAACATGTATCGTTTCCTCCTGGGTGACCCGGCGTCTATGGCTTTGCTATGTTATAAGTGCAACCAATCCTCTATCGCATCGTTACGGGCATGAATCATGATGGCTTTCGGATTGCTTAGGGGATTTCCACAACACCGAGTGGAATTTTACGGAGTAAACGTGGACTACTTAAGACACGCCACAAATGTTCATGCATTTCTGACGTGTTACCGCACAGTTGTTTCTCTCTCCTACACCGCCGCGATCAGTCCATTTCTCTTTTATACCGCGCAGCTGTCCTGTCTCTCACTCTGATCCCTTCACTTTATGAGCTTATTGTGCATGTACTTATCATGGACTGGACGTCAGTAAAGAGGAACCTCCGGCTTCACTCCGGCCGTTCCAGGAGAGCCAACGAGAAAATCCTCGCAGACCGCAAACAACAGCAGACCCAAGACTCTCCGAGGGACGACCTCAAAAAACAAGGGGAGTTAACATCGCAAATCGATCGAGAGGCACACACCACCAAGAGGACCTGGACACTCACCGGCGGAGCCCCAAAGCTACGACACCTGAGCACGGCCACCAAAAATGCCAAAGACTCCAATGGGACAGCTGTCGAACGCAACCACCTGAAGAAATCTCCACGACAACAGCCGGGAGAGAAAGCAGTCGACAATGAGCAGTCCACAGATGACGCAGATGACTTTGATCTGAAGCCTCCAGTGCGTGAAAAGAAGCCCAGATCAATCGACGAAGTTTCCAACTTACTCTTCTCTGATGGTCATCTGGACACCATCCTCCAGGAGCCTGAACTGTTCCTTCGCTTTACTGCCTTCCTCCATCGATACCGGCCGCAATTTGCCCCGGTATTGATCAGGTATGTCGAGACGCAAAAGGCCATTAAGGCTGTAGAGTATGCAAACGCCGTGGCGGAAAGCGTCGCATCTTTGCCCTCAGATGCGGGCGCCATACCGGATTTAACTGCAGCTCATATGGACGAGGCATTTCAGGGTATGAGCAAGGATGCTTTCAGAGTTCTCCTGTCAGAAGCTCTTCCTGCATACATCACCTACAGCCTTATCAAAGTCACGTCTGAAATCATGATCAACGATATTACCGGTAGACAAACGCCGATAATGAAGGGTCTAGTGGGTATTTCGAATACATTTGCATGTTGGTTAGCTAACGGCTTTTGTACAGGTCTCGGGACTTAGTGAAGTGTTCTGTTTGACAGATCCTAACCAAGAAGACAATCCAATTATCTACGCCAGCCAAGAGTATGTAGAACTTTGGTGTTGATTTTGTCCTTTCCGGGTACTTTCAGGATCACAAGACATGTATTCTCCTCCCCCAAACATGTCTAGTAGCTTTTCCGGGAATGCCTTGGTAGTCCCATGTTAAGTTTTAAAGGAGAAATACTGACACCAAGATCCCCCAGGTTCTACAATATGACCGGATATTCTTGTGACTACGTCATTGGTACAAATTGTAGATTCCTCCAAGGCCCGCAAACCAAGCGCCATTCAGTACACCGCTTGCGACAGGCAGTTGATGGCGGCCAAGAACTTTCTGAAACGCTACTCAATTATCGCAGAGATGGTCAACCTTTCATGAACGTTTTGATGATAGCACCACTTCATGACAATAGAGGCAGAGTCAAGTATCACATCGGTGCACAAGTGGATGCCAGTACGTTGATTGAGCGTGGGGTAGGACTCGACAGTTTTCAACGCTTTCAAGCGAATGAGCAAGACAAGAAAGAAGCTCTTGCACCTGGACCAGAAATACAGCCAAACAAGGGCGAGGACGGCACTGGCAGTATAATTCCGAAACAAAAGGCTCTTAAAAAACTTGGCGAGCTATCTGAACTGTTCGACCTTGAGGAAACGGGAATTATTTCCCAACGAAGCCGATGCAATTCATTGACTTCAAGAACACACGGGATCCACGAAGATGGAACCCCGATATCAAGTCCAAAACAGCGCCTAGTCTTCGACGAATCTTCTGACTCCGAATCCGAACAGGACGACGTGGAGCGAGAAGAGGTGTCTGCCTGGTCTTTGAATCAAACAGCTTCATCTGGTAAACTTCCAGGAGTCTATCAAAGTTACTTCCTCATGCGGCCCAGCCCATCCCTCAAGATTATCTTCGTTTCGCCAGTTTTAAGGACTATGGGTAATTTCGTACAAAGCCCGTTCCTATCGCATGTCACAGCGCCAAGAGCAACTTTGAACGGTCTCAAAGACTCTTTCGCATCTGGAACTCCTGTTACAGCGAAAGTTCTGTTTTCAGCCTCCCCATCTGAATCAGTGGCTGGGCAGGAGCTTAGCAGTAAGCAAAGCGAAAGGAGGTTGGAGGACGCAGCATCAAAACAGACTGGTCAAACCACATGGCTCTCAGCGACACCACTGTTGGGTGCTGATGGGAAAGTTGGCGTTTGGATGGTTGTGGTTGTTACTTCGCAATCTCTCGGTTCTGGCAGATTTCCTCCTCGCACTGATCACGGTAGATTCTCAACATCAAGAAGTGAAGATATGCTACAATCTGGTTCCTCCACGCTGAGGAGCGTCACCAGCGAACCTAACTTGCAACTTAATCCAAGGGCAGCAAAACCGAACCATATTTCAATACCCGACCGCATGGGTCATAAACACGCGAAAGAGCACGCCACGATTCAGCCTAAGGAAGACGCTGTTGATGCAACGAAAGAGATCCCCAAATCACCTGAGCATGAGGTAGAGAAAAAAACACAAGACGATACCGAGCAGTTGGCAACTACAGCAGAGAAATTATCTCCTACGATACAGCAAGAACAAATCCCATCTCCCAATGAGCTTCAGAAGCTTACAGAAGCAGATGAAAACACAGCACAACCCGATAAAGCCGACACGGAGAGCTACGTCGAAGTCCCAACAACCCCCATGCAGAACATACAAAACAAACACAAGCAACTAGGAAGTCCGTACAACGAAAGCAACGGCACAGGCAACAGTTCGAGAAGACCCGTGACACGTCACTCACTACCATACTCGCAGGTAGATTTCACGCCGGGAAAATCTTCGATCAAGTATATGGATTACTGGGCCCATCCGGGGTCGGGGAAGGTGTCTCTTACGGAGGCTAATCTGAGGGCTATGGGGAGTGGGCGGGCGGATGAGTGGCATGATGGCGTTGATGGTGTTGATGGCGATGATGAGTTGGATAAGGTTAGGTCGCCGTTTAGTGTTGATTAGATGGATGGATTTTGTCTCATTGGCTGGGCTTTACAGGAGTTGTACAGAGGAGCATCTTGGGTGGTAAATACTCTAACAGTATTATGTGTATACAACAAAATTTTGAGATATATCAAGATTGATTACGCCTCTAATGTAGGACTTACTTCACTCCGGTTAGTAAACCCCACCTATCTGCGAAAACAGCTGTACACTTTGTTCCGGCGTAAAATGAATAGACACAAGGAGGCACTTGTTTTAAAATATCCAATAGACTTAGAGCACGAGTGCTAGTAGAAGTATGTCCAGTGACACCTTGACAATAACTTCTTAAAACATTCTACCCTATTCTACCAAGTTACTAGTCAATCACCCCCAAAGCATCGTGTTAGCTGTGTACAACCTCTGCAGTACACTTAGATTGCTACGGTGAGATGGTCACATGAATGGGCTGGATACCCGCGCATTCTCTGAACGTGTAGAGTTTGTAGTAGCTTAAAGTTAGTTTCTGAGTGAGTAGAGAGGTTAGAGTGTGGCTTTGTGTAATGAAATCTATGGGGCAAGTATTGAAGGCTACCTAAATAGGGAACGCCTGATGTCCGTTCGCATTTCCCCCGGGCAGAATGAGGGCACGATAATATCGAAAAGATCTTCAGGGGGCATGCGATTTACCTGTCGTAAGCTCAAACAGATAGAAGGAGGCTATAAAGGTAAGTACAAAGCACGTTTCATCAGATTCCAAACAGGAGATAGTGCTTATATAAAAATAAGCCTTTTTTATAATATGTACATTCTTAAATACAGCTGTTTTGGCGGTAGTAAAGAATCACATGTTCAGAGCCAACATGGTTGCTCAAAGTCCCTACTGGTCATTCCTGGATGAAGAATTCTCCCAGGAGTAAACAAACCAAGAAACACATTGGCAGCTCATAATAGTACAGTGCAGGCTTGTGCCGAGGAGACGGAGCATCTGCCTGGAGTCTATAAAAGTGCCATTTCTACGCCGAAAAAGGGAATGCATCAGTGCATCTTCATCTTCGTCGTTATCTCAATCATTTTCCAAATCAAAATCCCCCCGTCTTCTTGATCCTCCAAACTTCAACAAAATGCCCGTCTACACAATCACCGTTACCAACAACACAAGCGCTCAGCAGAACTACGCTCTTTTCAGCGAGCCTCCTGTCGTCATGGGAAGGGTGCAAGGTGCAGTCTGGTCTAACGTTTTCAAGACTGTTGAGACACCTCCCGGTGGCCATGCCGTCTTCGAGACCCACAAGCAATACTCTGCCATCTGCGGAGCTTATGATGGAAATCCTCACGATGGAGTCACGGCCAGTGTGAACGAATCCAAGCCCGTCACATTGGGCAGCAGCGAAGGAAATGGTTCCACGGTCCACGGTACCACGCTTAGCCTTAAGGTCGAGAGTGCGGTCCCATCGTTCGATACACAGAATCTACCAGACAATGCCAGATCTGGTACTTTTGAGCTCCACACATCGCGCGACTTCACTATAGCCGAAGCTAAATCTTGTATGTAGTAACTACTCCCTTCATGGCTTCGACGAGGAGCACTGCTGAAAGCTATTAGTCAACTACATGATTGGTCTCGGGGGTGACCAGACGGGCGATGTTCCCTTAGCTACATTTATTCCGCAGCCCAATATTCAGTACCAGATTCAGCCCGTGAATACATACCATGTTAGCAGCGGTGACTACTACACTCCAGGCGAGCTGGTCAATCTTCAAAAGGTTGACGATAAGGCGACTGTGGACTACACCAAGTTACCGACGGCGGTTCAGATTGTCCACACGCCTAAAGGAGATTTGGTTATTAAGAAGGGCAATTGAAACTTGGATGAACAGAAGCACGTGTGCGTGGCCCATGACAGGGACAAAGAAGAAGGGGGGGTTTCTAGAATTGTGGTACGTTTCAAGTTAGATATTATCTACATTTAATATTATATCTACTAAACATTCTACAATAGGGTTTTAGTGTCTAAGAGACATAAATCAAGTGTATAAATTCATTTTAATAGACTTCTGATTACTAGAGTGTTTATCACTATAGTGTTTTAGTTTTACTAGTATCCTATACGTAGTATATACCTAGACGCTGTGGCTACAAGGACGTGCTTTCGCTAGTTATAGATCTACTATCTAAATCTGCCCTGTGTGTAAGCGTTTTGTAGGTATAAGTACTAGGTAGAACCAGATCGATGTTCCCGTTAGTAAGGTACTCAATCCCTAACTTAATTAGGTATAATAGTATATACTACAGATGAGATATTATACTTGAATAAAGTTACAAAGAAGTTCTAAATCTATACAAGTTAGTAAGACGTTAGATTATAGAAATATTATTTTATAAAGAAGAATCTTAATCTTTACGTACGTACTTTCTATCTCGCTATCCATCTTCCCAGTTCTCAATTCGAGGCCTGAATGCAAAGTAATTTAAAAGCTCCTCCTCCTCCTCCTCCTCCCATACCCACCAGACTGACCACCCGTAATATCAGGATGTATCGTCTTCGCCCCATACGTCGGTAATTCATACACCGTTTTCGCCATTGTCACAATCTCATCTACAACGACGACATTCAAACTATCGCAGTCATCAACGGGCGTTCCGTCAACCTGTATCATTTAGAATCAGCAAGGTATCTTCACTTTGAAAACCAACAGTAATCAAGACCAAAAAGGAATTGGCTCAACTTACCAACTGAACAACCCATTTGAGATTTTCCTTTAGATACTCTACCACCGTATCTTCATCAGCATTCTCCTCATACCCAGCCTTAGCCAACCCATCCTGCAACGAAATCTCGTGATGAACTGTTGAGTTCGGGTAAGGAGCAGCGCCAGCGTATGCTTGGTTGGGCAGAACGGCCAATGAACCCACGAGATTCGGGCTTGTTAACCAATCCGCGGGATTCGCAGGTGGCGCACCAAGAAAGCAGATAACCTTGAAGGCTTGACCTTGAATGGCGTATTTTTGCACTTGAACATTAGCAGACCATTCTCGGTACTGGCCATCGCTCACAACATCGTTTCCTCTCCGGGCATGCGGGTTAGAGGCAAGATGAGCGCGTCTCCCGAATGTCTGGCCGCTTCCATAGAGAGTGGTGACTTGGGCAATGACGCTACTCTGTAGTTGCGATTGTGATTGGCTCCAGTCGTCGATTTCGGGGTATGTGTAACCGAAAGTACTCAGTTGCATTGAGCCTGCCGAGGTGTAGAAGTTTTGTGCTGCGCTGGTTGAGAAGGGTAGGAGTGGTGATGAGGCTGTGTCGGTTTGACCTCGCGGAATAGCGAAAGTGCCGTATTGTTCCATGATGGGTGTCATTGAGAGGGTGGGATTGATGGCTTCCCAAAGAGCGAAGATTCGATCGACGTTGGCGTGGTGGAGCCAGCTGTATATTATTAATGGGTATGTTGTAGATGGGAGAGGCAGACGGAGAGGGTGAAAAACATGAGTCTTACAAGATTGGATCAAAGGCGGAATAGCTGAGGGCTGTCATATGACCGTAATTCCCACCTATAACATTGTGGATGTTTCCATGATAACCCTCGATTGAGTTTGCACCAACAACCATCGTCGCCATGCTATTGAAGGTTTTGGCCTTGGTAAATGTGTTCCACTGCGTAAATGACAGTCAGTACCCGCCACAAATTCCATTCAATGATGAGGAACATACAGTTGCTGCCTTCAGACCCTGGTTGTTCATAGCGGTATTCACGGTAGCGTAGTTAGATGGACCGCCAATGGTATTTGGACTTCGGACTGTGTTGCGATAATTTGCAAGATACCAATCACTGGCAGTGCTCCTAGTTGATGGGAAAGAGCTCGGGCTCAATGGGAAGGTCTGGAAGGTGTATTGCTGCAGCGGGTTGCTGACTTGTTGTGTTGATCCATCAGGTGCGATAATTGGAACTGTGGCTGCATTGACATAATCTGGTACTGTGGCATTTGTCGCCCAGTCCCAGAATGGGATTCGGAGCACATCGGCTGCTTGTTGGTAGGAAGTCAGAAGAGAGCCAGTATATGACTTCGCAATTGACTGGGCATATGTTGCTAGTTGTTGCTGTAGAGACTTAGTTCAGTCCCACAGGGGTTATTTGAGAATCCTACTTCATAAAGTGCTAGGTAGGGCCGATGCCATGTGGTGAATAATACGCTATCATGCCTTTCGAATGATCAACTTGTGTTGGTATATTGTTGGAGACGGGGTGTAGTACGTGCAATATCCCGTTAGGGGACTTCCGGATCCTTGATTAACACCATCCCATGCAGTGTATGGCCTTCCATGGATGCCTAATATTTTGTTAAGCCAGCTTCGGTAGTCCGTTTGATTTGGAGCTCACCAGCTACGCCGTAATAGGAGAGATCATTGCTTTCAGGGGCCTTTTGAAAAGCCGCAAGTGCTTGTATGAAAAGAGACCTTGACAATGAAGTTAGAATCGAGAAAGTTTTCTATAGTAATCGTGAGCTTACCATTGTGATCTATCGGGATCGCTGTAAAGATCTACGATGTTTCGCCTGGCTGGTCTTGCAGCACCATTGTAACCGGTTTTTACACCTGTGATGGCAACTGATGCCTCGGAGAGACATGAAAGTAACGCCACCAACAGACAAAACAAAGACCGATGATGTCTGAAGATTTGAAAAATCATTATGAATATTGTGGAAGAAAAGCCAAGTTAGAATAAAGGAGCATAGATAGAAAGGGAGATGAACGAAGAGAAAACATATCTGCCTTATATAGAGGTCGTGGGATCAAGTTCTTGCCGATCTTCAGGCGCTCGTATTTCCTTGTCATCAGCTAAGAACTCCGAGTGGTTGGTAGCACATATTGGACATGCGAAAACCACGAGGCATAAACATGCCACGAGAAGACCCTTTGGACACGAAAATGCCACAAATGCAGTGTATGTAGGACGAAAACCGAGTATCATGCCGAGAACCTAGATATTCAGCCGCTGCAACGTGCAGCACTTGTCACTTCTCACTTTGGTCGAAAACGATAGGTATGATAGTGAGGTCATTGGTCCGAAGGTCCATTTGTTAACCCCTGAAGCTCGTTGAGGTTCACAACTTGAGAAATCCACGGAAAACCACTGTGTGTGCAGGCGAGGCGAGGAAGATCTCTGTGGGAATCCCAAGGCTGGGAGGTGCAGTCTCTGGGGGATTGGCTCTTATCCAACACATAGCATTGTGACACCCAAAAATAAACGCTGCGAACTATTCGTGATGCTTAATAGAGTTGATTGAAGCTTGTCCAACCCCCTATTGTCACTTGCGACTATGGCTTGCAAGGGCTCTGCACGATCCACGGCTGGGGACATAAACGACAAACGCATACTTGTGGCTTAAGCAACGAAGCCAATGAAGCGAAGCCATGTACATACACGAGACGAACCAAACCGTTGGCAAAACGTCCTAACGTATCGCTTGAGACTAGAGAAGTAATGTGCGGGGAATTAAGCACTTGAACAAGACGCACAGATCAGCAGATAACTACCTGCAACTTCCCGTGCTCTTTGGATATGACCTCGGCATAAGCCATGCAGAATGTATCTTGAGATGCTTGAGTTCTCAGGCTAAAAAGGAAAAAGAAACCGTTATGGACCCAAGGATTTAAAGGCCAACTGGATATAAGCATCACCAGCGCTTCACTGCTTCACCGCTTCTACTGCTTCCTCCAGCTCTTCAACTCAAGAAACATCTCCACAGATATCGGTGCAACTCTTGATATTGAGATCGCCCAAAAGATGACTAGAGATGCTGTGTCCCTCTGGAGCGTAGCGCATGATGCGCAGTGACAGAAAAGAACGCTAGCCCCGGAATCTTCCCCAAGCTCACTATTGACGAACGATCACAATCTCGTAAGCTTGTATTGAGGGAAGTACAGTACGGTACAGTACAGTACAGGAGAGTCCTCCGAGCTGAACGACAACTAGGCTGTCTGTAATGAGATGACGCTCTTACTCGTAGTATTGCTAGCCACAAGAGTCAGATGGAAAAGGGTAAATTTGCTTGATGCTTTCAGTAAGGTGCTGTATCTTACTCGGCGATACTTCGTACGTCGCATGTGAATATGGCGTTGGTGTTCCCTGAGTTGTTGAATTGGTGAGACTGGCTGGTTTGGATGACTTGGATGGCAAAGTAGAGTCGACGGTGGAACTTTGAGGTCGTTGCTGAAGTCGCCTAAATTCCTGGAATATCTCGAGGACAGGGCGCCAATGACCCATCAGTGGTATTTATTTCCGTCACGACATCCGACTCAATCATGTGGAGTCTCTTGCTCAAATTCAATAAAACTGTCCCTCGAGGAAATCATGGCAGAGGAAAATCAATCCAATTATCAATTGCTGGACATCCAATGGGCAGCCCGTAGATTTTCATCAAGCGGGCGACGAGTCTCGTGCTCCCTTTCGTACCCAAACCTCGACTGCTCCTCCATCAACCCACAGCCTCACCAATTGTTACTCGACGCCGTGCACAACATTGCACAACCCTGTGATTCCCGGACGAGCCAAACGTTGCGATGGCTCTGCAACTGTTACGAGCGACCGATGCCGATGCAGAAACAATCGCATCCATCCACCTCGCAGCCTTCGATTCCAACGTCCTCCTGCACGCGCAATTTCCCACTCCAGCAAGCCTACAAGGTCTGCACAAGCTCCTCAAACACAAGACGATTGATTCTCTGCAAGACCCAGCGAAAGCTGTGCTCATCGTGAGGCAAGGGGATCAGCTTGTGGGCTTTGCGAAATGGGATTTGCCTTCTGTGGACGGCAGCACTTTGGTTGAGAATGTCACGTGGCCCGAGGGAGCATGTGAGGAATACCTTGATCAGTATTTTGATTTGGCTGAGGTTGCGAAGGAAAGGGTAGTTGGTTCTCAAGAATGTTACCGTAAGGCTACTTGTCTCTACTTTGCTGCTTCGGTCTTTTCATTGCTTAGGCATGCTGTTCAGTTGGACTTTCATTTGCTCACTACCTTGAGAGAAGGGTCTAAAGTTAGACAACACTTTGAAATCCCTCGAGTTCTCATACCAAACCTTCAGCTCATGGTGCATGGTAGGTCTCACCTTCGTTGCAACACATCCAGACCATCAAGGCCAAGGAGTGGGAACATTGCTCACGCAATGGGGACTCACTCAAGCCGAGAAGGAAGGCATACCAATCTACCTAGAAAGCACCATCTCCGCATCAACCTTGTACAGGAAACTAGGCTTTATAGCAATGGATGGGTTCTCCATGAAGCTCCCAGGTAAGTGTCCCGAAGGCGGGCCTTACATCTACGAACAAATATGCATGGTTCGGAAATGGCACGACGAGAGTTTGGAGGGCATGGATCGGTGGGATTCGAGCCTCAATATATCGAGTCTGAGATTGGACTATGAAGCTGGTATCAAACCACAACATGTCATCCGGGCTGTCTATGACCGCATTGAGGCATACCAGGAAGTGCAATCATCCGTCTGGATTCATCTCCAGCCTTTCAGCGAAGCATTGGCAGCGGCAAACGAAGTTCTTCTTCGCTGGCCTGATCCGGCTGATAGGCCGCCGTTATGGGGACTACCTTTCAGCGTTAAGGATAGTATAGACGTTAGAAAAGTCCCTACTACCATCGGTTGTCCACCGTTGGCTTTCACGCCCGATGATTCAGCAACAGTGTACAAGCATTGTATCGACTCGGGTGCCATCTTCATCGGAAAGACAAACATGGAACAATTAGCAACAGGCATGACAGGCTGCCGAAGCCCCTACGGAACATTACACTCAACATTCAACAAGAACTACGCAGTTGGTGGCTCGAGTAGCGGCAGCGCAGTCAGTGTCTCCGAAGGACTAGTCTCGTTCTCAATTGGAAGTGACACCGCAGGCTCGATCCGGGTCCCAGCAGCTTTTAACGGCATCGTGGGTTTCAAACCAACCAAAGGCACCATTTCAGCCCACGGTGTAGCACCAGCCTGCCTCCACCAAGACTGTGTATCCATCCTCGCAACCACAACCGAAGATGCAGAGATCGTCTGGAAAGAATGCAACTCCTATGACAAAAAAGACCCCTTCGCAAAACCACCCTCTTTCCGACGCCTTCAAGACCTAACTCCCATAACCCCGACCAAACCACCCCGTTTCCAATTCGCAGTCCCACCACCCAAAGCCCAAGAAACCTGTAGTTCAACCTATGCGCTCCTCTTCGCCAAAGCCATTACAGCCATCTTCGAAAAGGCAGGCGGTATTCCCATCGACCCCCTCCTCTTCAACTGGGCACCCTTTGAAAAGGCAAACGACCTTCTCTACAACGGCTCCTTTGTTCTCGAACGCCTAACAACCCTGGCACCAGGTTGGTTCGAATCCAACAAACACCTCCTGCACCCCGTCACAAGAAGCGTCTTCGAATCAGCACTCGCCCGGAACACATCTGCTGTGGACGTATTTCGTGATTTACAGAAGCAGGCCGAGTACAAGAGGGCCATAGAGGATATCTTCACCTACACACCGGCATCAGGATTAACGGTTCTAATTGTACCGACGGTACCGTTTCATCCTACAATTGCAGAGGTGGAACAAGATCCTATCGGCTTGAATACAAGACTAGGATGTTTTGCGCATTTTGCCAACGTGCTGGATCTTTGTGCTGTTGCGGTGCCGGCGGGGTGTTATAGCTTACGTGGGGTTGGGAGGCTGCCTTTTGGGATTACGGTTCTGGCTGGGTGTGGCTTTGATTCGGAGTTGCTTTCTTTGGTGAGGGGGATGGAGGATGTCTTGGCGGATTTGGACGATGGTGAGGATTGATTAATTGATGGATGAAAATGAGCGTGTGGTCTGTTTGTTCATTTCCGACTGTGAGAGGCAATGTTGGTCTTACCTCTACTCTCTCAATCATATCTTTACATGTAAATAGAAAGGAAAGCAATCTTGGCTATTAATCATTCACAACTTACCTAGATCCAATATTCAATCCCAGGGATTCAAAACTATATTTTGATTAAAATCACCTTGACTAATGTACCAGGTGATCAGCACAGAGACGACATTTACACCATCGCAACAGCCCTCAATCCTCGCTTCTAAAATACTACTTACAGTATCGTGCAGCCCCGAGTATCCCATCTCTATCGGCGACATGGAGATTTCGTCTCGGGCAGGTCTTCTATCGAGTTTGTTAGATTAGATTTACTTATTCAAGGTAGGTAGGCAGGTAAGGAGGTAGTTTTAATTATCAACTTGGGTGCTTGAAGAGATTAATTAATACCAGGGGATGAAAAGAAGATGTTATCATCTCTTTCTTCACTGTTAGATACCTAGGTAGGTTTCTATTAGATATAAAAGAGGATTTCAATCATTTTACTTGGAATCTTGATAGGATTCTAGTTACTCAAGTGTATTACTCGGTACCTAGGTATGTAAGAGAAAAGTAGAGATAATTATAATAATAGTAATAGATGAAAGAAGAAGGTTCAGGTTTAAGTCGTTGACTAGGTTATTATTTGTCTTAACGCTGTTAGCTCCTTACTATCATAAGAGGGTAACTAGTTTTCAAAATAGAGTATAGATGGGGGTTGATCCTTGTATACTGACTGTCCTTTCGAGCTGTGTTGTTATTACTCGGTTATACGAGTAACGATCGTGTCCGACCCTTTCTACCCGAGGCCACAAGTCAGAGGTTAAAGGGGCAGAAAGGGGCTCTCTCGCGTACTTCGGCAGCCGTGCGTGTCGTACTTTCGTACTTCCACTTTCGTGCTTCCACTTTCGGACTCTCGTACAGTACCGTGCTGACCGTGACATCAATCGTGACACGTGCATCGACGGCAGTGTCCCTCACTGTCGGTCAGTGACACACTGGAATTTGTCAAACCACTCAAGCCTCGATATCAAACCTAATCTCCCACTACGCACCAGCATGCAGACACATGCAGACATATTACCTAACGGCCACGACGATTCCCAGCCAGTGCCTGCATGCACGACGAGGCGCCGTGCCTCATCGCAGAACAGCCGCACACGGGCTGCGCACCAATGGCACAGGTCGCGGCCAGTTTCTTTTACGGCACCACAGACGCCACCGTCGTCGTGACAGGGGGCGATGGCCAGGGCAGGCGTCGGGACTGTGGGGTTTGGGGCGATCTGTGATGCTCGACGGCACTGGACGGGTGCGACAGCATGGACGGGACTGCATCGGCGGCGACGAGGCGAGGGGGGGGGGCCCTGCAAGACACACGAGACATGGTCAAGTCCCAATGAAACGGATCGCCGGCGATTGGCTGCGGCGAGGCGTCCTTATCTCTTGATAAGGAGGAGGAGGAGGGCTGACGGAAGGATTTCTTTCATCGAAGCTTTGGCAGCGTTGCGGGAGAATTGTTGTTACGTGAGCGCCGCCTGTTTTGGGCGTTTGCTGGTGTCATGGCACGAGGGCACAGCGAGTCAAAGGGACGGGAACCACATGGGCCCAGCATGAAGGCGGGCGACGGTGAGGAAGGATGAGGGCGATGGTGATGGTGGTGGTGGTGGTGGTGGTGATGGTGGTGATGATGATGATGAGATTCAGGACAAGAAAGACCCGTGGGAGCGCGAGATGGGGGAGGCAGGGTAGGTCCAGACAAGACAGTATGGGACGACGAGGACCTAGATCAGAAATATAATAATAATAATAATAAGACAGCGCTGCCGAATCTCTTCATCTGACTGTATTACTACTTCCTGTTGCAGACGCGCAGGACATGGACATGTATGCCGTACATCCCACAGTCCTACTACTACTACAACTCTACTACAGCTCTACTACAACTCTACGACAACTCTACTACAACTCTACTACAACTCTACGACTGCTCTACGACTACTCTCCGACTACTCTACGACTACCACTACAACTACTGTACTCCATCTCGTCTACACCTTCAGCCCAGCCCTCGTCCGTCGGTGAGATTGACGACTCCTCGACTACAGTACCCAGTACCCAGTACCCAGTCCAGTCCCAGGGACGTGCGAAAGGCACCGCCGTAGACTCGCAGCGCACTCCATCCATCCTCATGATCCTGCGCCTCGACGTCTGGTGTTGATCGCAGCATGACGACAAAGTCCATACATCATCTCATCCTTCTCCAGTCGCTAGGCTAGAGCATCTGCAGCATCTGCAGCATTTGCAGCATTGACAGTCGCAGCAGGCTACGTCGTCCCCAACATCCAGGACCTCCAGGACCTCCAGGACGTCCCCCATCCCATATTCTTACCTCCCAACCTTCCCAAGGAGCCCCCGCCTCCGTGGCGGACCTTATCTCCATCGCCAATCCATCGCCCTCTCTCTCTCTCTCTCCCTCTCTATCGCAGTCGCCCACGAGCCACACGCTGCACATCCATCCCAACACAGCAGATCACCACCGATAAGCAGAGTGCAACGGCAACCGCACCTCCGCCTGCCTGCACCTGCAACGGCAGCTTGCCTATCCAGCCATTGGCCTCAGCCAAATCTCCTCCTGACCGCAGCTCAAACAACAGACAGCACCGGAACCCATCCGCGCGCCATTCCGACACTTCGTCCAGCCTTGTCCGTGCTATAGTTGTCGGGCCAGGCGTGCTAGTCACCAGCTCGACACATCCTCTCCAGCCCAGAGATCCGCAGCCTACAATCCCACCTCGTTTCCCCCAATCGGGCCTTTCTCCGCCTGGTCTGTCTATCTATCTATCTATATACGCGACCATGGCGACTCCCACCACCATGGCACGCAGTGCTCCCATCGCCATTGCAAGTCGCAAGCAAACCCGCCCTGAACAGTTATCCTCGGCGAACGGCAGCATGAGCAGCACGGCGAGTGTGGATTCCGCGTCGCTGACCAACACAAGGAGTAGGAAGGACCGGCCTTGTGATGCGTGTAGGCGGAGGAAGAGTCGATGTGTGATCAATGAGGGCCAGACGGGATGCGTGCTGTGTCAATTCCACAACCAGGACTGTACCTTTGTGCAGAGTCCGCAGCCGAGGAAGAGGAAGCTGAATACCGAAGGGAAGGAGGAGAGCGTTGCGAAGAGAAGGTAGGTGGTGGTGCAGTTATACCCCATTTTACGTATCATGTCACTAACGCCCTTATCTCTAGGTCGCCCGGGGCTGAAGAGAGACGAAGAAGACCGACAGAATCAAGCATCTCGAGTACTGGTGCAACAAACTCCTTGATTGAAGATATGGCCAATATTGGAGGACCAACGCTGTTGAAGCGCACCTTGGGCTTGCAGAATGATCGTTATAGTCAATATATTGGTCCAACAACCGATTTCGAGCCGTCACTTATTGATCTATCCCCATTCGATCCCCAGGATGAGAGTTTGTTATCGAGGGGAACCCTGAGGAAGGTTAGCGCCAACGACACCTTTCTCATGCTGCCAGATTATAGTACACCCGGTCACGAGCACCAAATAGACGATGTCGATGCTATCGAGAGCATTGTCCGACCACATGGCCGGTCATTGCTTGAACTATACTTCCGAATCATTCACCCGAATTTCCCAATCCTCCAGAAATCAGTCTTTATGGAGAAATACAACCGATCATATCGAGAGTTCTCACCACCTCTCCTCGCAGCCGTTTACATCCTAGCAATAAACTGGTGGGACCACAATGAAGAGCTTGCAAATTTCCCCAAACCCGACATTCGAGAACTAGAGAGACTCGCGCGGGTCACGCTAGCCGACGCAATGTACCGTCCCAAACTCTCCACCGTGCAAGCCGGTCTCCTCCTCTCCCAGCGCCCCGAAGGCGATCAGTGGGCCCCAACCGCTCAACTCGTAGCCATCAGCCAGGAACTCGGCCTCCATCTCGACTGCAGTAGCTGGAAGATCCCTCCCTGGGAACGCGGGCTGCGGAAGCGTCTCGCTTGGGCTTTATACATGCAAGACAAATGGGGATCTTTAGTCCACGGTCGCCCTTCCCATGTATTCGCTTCCAACTGGGCAGTCCCCCCCCTCACGCCAAATGATTTCCCCGATGCTGAGTTCGACTCGGTATCAATATCAACAGAGGGTGATAGGGAAGAATCAGGCGAGTACGAGCATGGCCGCCTCCTGTTCACCCAGATGGTAATCCTGTCCCAAATCCTCGCCGAAGTGCTCGACACTTTTTATACCCTCCAAGCCATGGCCTCCGTTTCGGCTGCCGGTGCATCAGGAACTCATCTTGTTCTCCAACTTGCCAAGCCTGTGCAGTTGAAGCTCAAAGAATGGTTTGCTGCCTTACCCACGTGTTTACGAATGGATTCCTCCATCATCCAAGATCGCCTCTGCTCAACCGGCTTCCTCCACCTCGCATATTTCGCCACGGAGATAACTCTACATCGTCGGATAATCCGCTCATTATCCTCAAGTGGTCAGCAACAACCAACGCTAGATCCATATATTCTCCATATCTGTCGCTCGGCCGCGAAGACCCGGTTGATTTCCGCCATGGACTTTGTAAACCGCCTCACCTCTTCTCATCTACGGAGTTTCTGGTATTTCGCTTCCAAGACCAATTTCGCGTTGATTGGGACGTTTGGGAGTCTACTCTGGGCTACGGCGCCGGGTAGAGAGGAAGCAGAGTGGTATCGAAGAAGGTTGGGCGAGTATAGATGGACGTTGGGTGTGTCATGTAAAGGCAGCGAGAGGTTGACTGAGTTTGCCATGGGTATGCTCGACACCTCGACCGGATTACTCAAAGCCCTTCCGGAGAAGCCCGTCCTTAGTCGGCCGGGCTCCGAGTCAGATATCGCTGGGTCAAGACAACAAAGAAGCGTAGCTGAAGGATACGGATATGGATTCTCCATTGGCGGACCAAGAGCTGGCGGTATGAATGGCGATAGTGGTGATAATGAGGATCTTCTCGGTGCTAGTGGACTTGCGTCACCGACAACCAGTGTGTCCAGTGATGGCGGCAGTATGGGAGGTTATGACGATAGGCAGGGATATGCAGTGCAAGGCGGTCGATATTAGCCTTGTTTAGGCGAGCGAGCGACCGACCTGAGCGAGACTGTGAGAGCTTTTAGCAAGCAAATGCGCGTTACGTGTCAGGGGTAGATGGGAATCTGGCGTTGGGTTGGATATCGAGCGGCATTGCATTTCTAGGTCCATGGTTATGGTTGTATATACACGTTACACGCATAGCTTGCGGGGGTTGGTTATGAGTTATGATATAGGAGCAGGATCAGATGACATGAGATGAGACGCTAGATAGAAATTGCTACTATGTGACAAGTTAGCAGATATCTAATATATACCGACCTACTAAGCACTAAAAACCAGTTCACAATCAACAATCTACCCCCTAAAGGAATAAATGCCCTCGACAACGGCCCACATCTCCACCAACCTCTCCGTAAAAACAGCCTCCACCCAAGGGAAGCCATTCCCGCGAAGAACACGCAACATGCCCCCCAACGTCACCAAGCCTAAGCCGCGTCTAATGCCGGCGAGGACGGTCGTATGGAAACGTTTCTCCTCGCCCGCGAGTTGTCCTGAGGCGATGATGAATTGGAGCCAGAGCAGTAGTGGTCCGCTTGGGTGTCGGATGGGGATTGAGTTGCTTACGAGGACTATCGGCATGCTCTGTGTTGTTAACATTCGGATCTGGGCTGCGTGGTGTGCGTCCTGGATGGCTGCTGATACTGATGATGTACTGGTGTCGTCGATGTCTTGGATGGGATGGGATGGGATGAGTTTTCGTTGTAGTCGGTGTATGTACATGCGGGATACGACTGTGCATACCGAGCGGATGTCGTTTTGGAAGGCATCTAGATTGTCGTCGGCAGAGATGGAATCGAGTCGTTCTAGATACGGCGTCCAATCTATTTCTCCTGGTCCTTCTGCTCCGTTGTCGTCTTCAGCAGCAGCAGCAGATCGCCTCGTCTTAGTCCCGCGAACCGCTTTCCTGCGCTCCAGCTCGCGGTCGAGGAGCTTCGAGGCGGCTTCGAGAATCTCAAAGCAGGGCTTGGTGGCTATGCTGATGTAGTTGCTCGGCATGGTCCTGAGATCCGTTTGGAATAGAGGACCCTGCTTTCGTGTGGAGCGGATCTTGTAGAGGTCGCCGAGGGGTGCGAAGTTGGGTTGCGTGCCCCAGAGGAGTGCTTGCATTGCGTCAAACCTTGGATGGCAGCATCTTTTAGCAGGCGACGGACCTCTTGGACTTTTGTCTTTGCATTCGGGACGGTACAGGTAATGTTGGAAGGGTAAGAAGGGTAGAGATGATTGGCTGCTCTTACTTACTTGCTGACTAGACTCTGTGCTATCGGGTTCTTGTCTAGTGTTTGGAGTCCGCCTCTCAACTGTACAACCTTTGCTAGACCTTTGGCGTGCACGGTGAAAGCCTGCACATCGAATTTGATCATCTGACACGCATTAACAAGCATTCAATCAGCCATGAACATGTGAAGCCGTCCATCTTGTTGCTATTCATATTCTCTAAACTTGCTTGCTAGCTTACTTACCTCGTTTAGGCAGAAGACGAGTAGCGAAAGGACCATCTCGTCACTCGTATCAACATGTGGAAAGTTCAGCTTCTTATTGAGTGAGGTGATGGCACGTAGAGAGAGTGCGATCGGCTCTGACCTATCATCCGTCAAGGCCTCCTGTGTTAAATGCCACGAAGACATGGCTAGCAACTGCGTGAAGGCTGCTGGGTCGGTGATGCTGTTGAAGATGCCCTTGTCTCTCATGGTTGTAAAGAGGAGCGTTGAATCGGAGTATACTTTCCCGGCACATCAGATACATTAGCCTCCTGTTCGCTCGCATACATGTACATGCAAATACGTGCAAATGAAAATCGGAAAATACAATCCGGTACTAGTATACCATATATAACATAACCTGGCCCAGCACTCTGAAATATTGCATCTAGGTCTAGCTACGAACTTACGGTTTCGGAGCAGTCGGTGACTTTGTGCACTCATGGGTATGGGATACCGTCTAAAGGGATCAATGGCACAGACATCAAGCCTGTTATTCAGAGCTTCCTCGGCTGCGGATACGATGCTCATTCGTGGCAGCAGTCTTTGCAAATGAGATTGAGATCGGGAGACTTCTTTCATGTCGCGCACTACTTTCTTCTGCCGATGCGACTCGTTTCGGACGTGCCGACGGACCTTCCTTCGTGTTGCCTCGTCGCTCTTGTATGTCGTCGTGAAGGTTATGAATTGCCGCTTCGGCACCATAACATCACTGCGGAGGTCCCTAGAAGATGCGATTAGCATTGATGACTTGTGCGTGGAGTTGTTTTAGAGAGACGAAGGAACTTACATTGCAGCGTGCTTGCCTTGTGATTTTGTGGTGGCTGCCTTTTTTGTTTCTTTTTGAAGAGAGCTTTCATATAATCTAGGTTGTGGCATTGCGTGGACGTTTACAAGCCTTCTCTACATGCAATAGGAGAGGGAATGTAACCTCATGAGTCACGTCGACAGTTGAAGCTTGTCAAAAATGCAGACGGTCGGTCGTACAGAGATAGGCTAGTGGTTCGATATTGCCTGCTTATTCGTGCATCGCCTTCCATTTGTGTGAAGTACAAGGTTACATTGGGATTTAGTAATACGAGTGCTGTTCACTTCTACCTGCCCAACCTACAGTAGAACCTCCAAAGATATAGAATGAAGAATCTAGGTCTAGAAATGTGCTAAAAACCTCATAATTCTTTAAAGGCAAGTAAGCAAGCACTTAGTCCGCCATTTCGAAAAGAATATCCTAGACTAAAGACGTCGAAACAACCTCCTCCGTTCATACACAGTCACGCCACATTAAACGCCAAGACGCCTCCACCTTGGGCTTTACCATAAGCAAGCACTGCTGCTGCTGCTACCGTACTTGGTAAGCAAGGTAAGCAGTCCTCTACACTACGACGCTATTGCTCTACGGCAAGCGATACACACCAGCTCGGTAAAGCAACATCATCCCCACTTGTGACCTCTCACCTGTGCAAGCAAGCCCATTTTCGAATCTCGCACTCAACTCTCGAAGGAAAGATACGCAGCTAGGTTTCAGCAATCATTGTGCTTGGAGAGCCTACGTTACACGGTCTACGGTGCTCGCTTGCCTCGCTTAAATACAAATAGGTCTTCGGTGGGAAAGGGAGAGTTCCGAGCGGGCAATCAATTACTTACACATAGAGAGACTCTTGGATTTCTTTATTCTTAAGTCGAGTTAACATTGAGATATCTCGAGAAATTGGAGCTCGATAAGAATTCTTGGGAGTTATTAGTACTTGACCACGAAGAAGTAATTTGTAGGTGATGCATGGATGGAAGAATGTTTAAGCTATACGCACAATCTAATTCCGTTCAGAACCATGCTAACATCTATAGAATAGAAGATAAGAGGTTGAGAGTCTCGCCATCTCATCTTCTACAATACAGCACAATATATTGTTACAACCAAACACAGCCCGTCAAGATAAGCTAGAGAAGTCACACAAGTTCCAAGGTCTTTCCCCCCCTCAATGCACCTCAAATCACAAGAGGCAATCAAACACCCACCAAACATGGCCAACCCAACACCAACACCACATCTCGATGCCCTCAACAGAGATGGCTACGTCCTCATCCCCTCCATCCTAACACCCACGCAACTAACCAACCTCCGCAACGCCAGCGCCACAACCACCGCCCTAGCACGCTCAGGAAACTGGCCACACGTCCGCACCCTCCCCAAACAATTCCCACCCTGGACCATCCCAACAGGAAACAATCCCGCAGCCAACGGAATCTGGGGCGTCCAATTCCTCATGCACCCGTCGCTACCCACGCACGAAATCTTCACCCGCGAGTACTTCTCACCAGCGCTTCTCACCATCGTGAAAGAGCTCCTCCAGTGCCGCGACGAAGACTTGGTCATGGAACTCTACAACCTCCTGATTCGACCGGACCGGGACTTTGAACTTCGTTGGCACCGCGACAGTATTCCCGCTTCCGCAACAGACGACGAGGAAATGCTGAGGCTGAGAGATCCAGCGTGGCATGCTCAGTGGAACATGGCCTTATACGATGATGCGAGTTTGATAGTGGTACCTGCATCTCACAAGCGCGCGCGGACGGAGACGGAGAGGAAGGCTGAACCTTTCGAGATGGATTTACCGGGTCAGTTGATCGTGAGTATGAAGGCGGGGGATGTGGTGTTTTATAATAATAATATCTTGCATCGTGGCGTTTATGATGCTGGTGTGGAGAGGATGACGCTTCATGGGTGCATGGGACATATTGGTGGGAGTCGGTTGAGGGCCAGGAATGTCTTGCAGCATGGATTGCGGGAGTGGGTGGGAGATATTGATTTGAGTGTCTTTGAGGATGAGCAGGAACGGGTGCGTGCTGAGGGTATGAGAGGGAGGTTGGTTAGTATGGGCGCTGAGTGTGGGGATGTTGGATTTGCTTTGGAGGGTTGATTTGTGCGTTTTCTATTTTTATTTTCTTTTGATGATGATGATGGCTATAATGATAGTGATCATAAGGGGGACGGGAACCCCGAATGAGTGAGCTGTTTTAGGCTCTAGAAATGGCATCCTGTATGCCCCCGGTCGCTCAGCGGGTGACTCCTCGATACGCCTCCCTTCGTAACCATTAGCACGCATCAATGAGATGATCCTGATAGTAGAAGTTGAAATCAAAAGGCTACCCTATGTACATACAGCTCTAACGAATTTCAACCCGAGAAATCGGCAGGGTCATCAAGTATGAATTAGCCCAGTCGATGCTAGCATGTTCACTCGCCCGGATATACCATTCCGAAGGCAAACCATCAACGACCCTCTGATCGTCATACCTAATAGATAATAACCTTACAAGGCCTATCCTCTCATAAGACCTTGAGCCGAGTATAAGCCTCAACACGAGTCCATGAATATGGTAAGACCCGCCGTGTTGCATCATAATGGGTAGAATGAAGACTTGGGTATTACTTGGAATGTGGTACGGCCCTACAGCCGCCAACTCATAGTCGGCAGTAAATTGGTAAACCCGCAGAGTTCTGTCCACCTCAAATGGAGAGCTGTTGTCCCCGGCATACATATACTCTGAGACCTCGAGGGCCGATAGTGTAGTACTAATCAGAGGACCATCAAAGATGAGATTGGCACGCACGTATTGCCCGAGGTAGGGTGACCGGGACCCATCGGGCTGTACGTCGATGGAAATCAATTTGGTAGAGTCAAGTGCTTGCAGATTTCCCTTCTTATAGAATCTAGCAAACCATTGTACAGGCGATTCGACGGAGGCCCAAGACCACGATGGAGCATTGGAGCTCGTTGGTCTTTTTGTTGATTTGCGGCCGTATACAGGCTCCCAGAGTAGATCAGAGAGAATGGTACTCTCCCAAAGCCCGGCGTGGAAAGTATCTCCGATTCTTGTTTCGCCAACACGCTTGGCGATGGCCGAGAGAGCAGGCAACCTATCCTTTTGAAAAGTAAGTTCCAAGCGTGTGTAGTCATGAACAATGTCGTACCAGGGCTGGTTGACCGAAAGACCATTACCCAATGAATCCAAATATGGATCGATTGAGAGTGACTCGTGGTCGTTTCTGCCACTCTCACTTCTTCTGCAACTGCGGCATTGCCAGATAACTTCCTGTTTACCGAAGTGCACAATTCGTGTGGAGAGGGCCATCTCTTGATAAACCCATGCACGCTGAAGCAGAGGCCAGAGTTTGTGATCGGCGTTGGTTGCATTAAATACCGGCATCTGTTTTCTTATGTAGACTGAATCTTGGACTATCGTTTTTCTCTCGACATGACCCGGATCTCTTTCACTATAACAGCCTCCTGACCCATCCCTCGATTTGGTCGCGGCGATCGTGAGGAAAGCGTTCTCGTAGATGTCGGCCATCTTCATAGATTCCTCTTCCCAGTCATTTTTGCTGTCTTGGATAATGCACAGGGAGTCAATCCAAAGGTAGTTGACACCCAAGCGTCGGGTGATATCAACAGCATCTTGGAAGGTCTTGCTCAGCGTCGACCACTGGATTTCACATTTAAAAGCTTTGATTGTTGTTGAAAGAGTCCTAGCTTGATTTTTATATAATCCCCAACAGTGGCTCAGGCATAGGTATTGCGCTGGTTGGACCCATTCTCGCAGCACAACTCGATCAGCACTCAAATCCAACACACGTTTCGGCATGTATGATGATGTGCTTCTTTGAACTTGGCAAGCTGTATGGCCTAGGTCGCAGTCTTCGATCCAGCCTTTGATTGTGTTAAACGTTTCATTGGACGAGGTCTCCTTCGAAAGCTTGTGACCTAGCTGGATGTTGGGAAGATCCGGACTCGAGCCTTGCGACAATTAGTCCGACAGCGCCATAGCAATAGAATGTGTGGAAACCATGATATCTCGTCTAATGTAAGAAAGTTACTTGAGGACGTACATACCGGGGACCTTGAATATCTCGAAAAATCTCCGGCGATCAAAGGTTAACCTTGGCGGTGTTTCCTGGAAAGTCACCACTGTTTCTGGGCTTGAATAATAACAACGGGCAGCACGAAGTCGGAGGCGACACGTTCCACAACCGGAGTTTGCACCATCCTGAAGGTGTCCAATAGTGTGTCTTTGGAAAACCCAGGGATTGACTGTGTCTTTAAGCTGGAAACATAACTTGCAGGCGAGATCATTATCCCCAAATGTTTGAATTTCCATGATGGGCAACTTGACTGCCAACGCTGTGGTTCTGCTGTCGAATGTGATGAGCCTATAGACCATCCGCTCTCGAGCCGCTCATTATCTACTCATATGTAGTCGATTGTGAGGTTGGGCATCATTGGACGAATCTGAAGCGAGCACCTCCTTTTCGCTGCAGTTACATGACAGTAGCAGCCTTGTAGGTGGGAGCCAATGATACATGCTTTTACTGAGCCACATTACGGAATGGCCGAAAACAACTAAACCAAATAATAGTGAGGCCACAGCATGTTCCATCCTGCGGGCATCGATGCCTATCGTTAACTACCACGTAACCGGGAGTGTTGTTCACTCCCCCTTTCCCCCTTCTGCCGCACCCAAAGTAGAGTATGCAACCAAGTAGTTAACAGCGATCGAAAGGCGCGCAAGGACCGTAGTACTAACAAGGAAGGTAAGGCTATGATAGTCTCTTGGACTATATAAATTTCTTCTTCCCCATCATAAAAGCCATATCTCGTTTCTAAAATTTCCAGAGCGAAGACACAGCTATGGAGATGCAAAACATTCCTATCCAGCCATTAAACGCCAACAGATTGCCTTAATACCAATGATACATATAATGCCCATACTTAAACATCAGTCTCATTGCCCAGCACGTTTCGCCATCGTAGGTGGCTTAAAGCCACCCTTTCCTTTCTGGCTCTGCCAACCAGTCATGCTTCGTCTCACTCCCAAAGTTTTCTTCGCCGTGCCGGCACCCTGCAACACTGACATCGTGGTAGTAGTATGGAAAGTCGTCGCAGGCCTCGTAAGAGGCTGCTGCGTGATGGTTGGGTTACCAGGGACGACAGTGGGAGGCTTTACGAGTGGTGAAGGTAGAGGTTTGATAGGCTTGGAATTGGAAGTGGTTTCTTTGAGTATTGACTCAACCAGTAGCTTCTCGGGGGAGACGAGCACTGCGGAATTAGCCGCTTGTGAGGTTGAATGTTTGGCCGACGTTGATGTAGATCCCAATGGTTTGTGTAACGTCCTCGCTGAACAACCCACTGGTAACTCCGGAATGAGCTCAAACTTTGGCTTCAGTTTCGTTTTCTTTGTAGCAGCAGGAGTACTCTCAGATTGAGAACGTTTCAAATCCCTCGAAGCTGGGCGAGGAAGTGGTGGTAAGTCAAGGGCTTTGTCATTTAAACAAGACTTCTGTATATCAGATGTCGACCGCTTCAATCCTGACTTTGGCGGGCGAATGAGTGGTAGAATTGAAGGGTTTGTAGTCAGTGCTGACGAAGGAGCGATAGCAGGAGGCGAGGAGGGGATCTCGTGTTCTAATTTAGCCCGTTTTACTTTCGGGGGCGAGCTTGATAGGAAGACATATTCATTGCGCTTTCGAGGTTCTTCGAGGAGAGCCTTTTGAGGTCGCTTGGAGGATTTAGGCGGCCTTATACGGTGGTTTCCTAGAGATGGGGGAAAGCCAAGCATTGCATTATTTGAAGCAACGTCGACGCGTATATTTGTTCGCGGAGAGGCGTATGGGTTTGGGGTAGGAGCTGGGGTTGGGGCTTTTGGAGCCTTGGGCTTCTGCACAGGCTGAGGCTCCGCTTTTCCAACAAACCCCAGAATGCTTTTCTGCCCTTCAGCCCGCTTTGTTGATCTTGCACCACCATTATTTGATATGCTTTCTGGAGCATCTACCACCTGATTGGCAGATTGCTCGCTAAGCACATTCAAGTGTGATCCTGCACTGACGAACCCAGTTGTTGAAAACCTTGAGACTTGGTCCATAGTGGTGGTATATCCAGGGCCTTTCCAGGGCAATTCAACTCTGACCTCAGAAGGAGCATTGGTCTCAACCATTTGGCGTTTTGCTGCCCGCTGCCCTAAGCCAAAATCTTGTTGCCCATCCCAACGATTCCATCTTGAACCATTGTCCTGGTGGCCCTCTACAGTAAAGAGGCTATCCTCAAGGCATCTGAGATTTGCGGAAGATTTGGAGATCGAATCTGGAGAGGGTAAAGGTCTTCTAAGTATCTGTGAGATTGTCTGAACCGTAGACGAACCCAGCGCTGGGCCTTTCTGTTCCAGGAGTGGAGCCAGTGATAGGGGAGCCAAGAAAGGTGACAGCGCGGTCTCCTCCCCTTGAGAGCTCTTGAGTGGTAAGCTCATATAGAGCAATGCCTTCGCTCGCGTCATGGCCACATAAAGAAGTCTACGCTCCTCGTTTGAATCTTCGGCACGTGAATGGGGAATAGAACCCTGATAAGCAGCAGGAATAAACACAACTGGCCATTCCAAACCTTTGGCTGCGTGGATTGTTGATATCGTGACCTGAGGAACTGGTGGCCCATCTTCTTTCTCTTCCTTCCCAGAGGCTAGGGCAACGTTGGCGAGGAATTTTGACAGCGGGTTTGACAGGTTGTCTTGTTGTAATCCTTCAATTTCTGGCAATGCCTCTTCGTCATCCTCAGAGATTTGTGCTTCAAAGTCACCAGCTTGTGTTCTGAGTTCTTGAATATTAGCCCAACGACTTTCATGGTCTTCGAAATACTTCTTCTCCAGCCAGTCTTGAAGAGATGTTTTTCTCAAGACGTATTCCATCAATTCCAAAGTGGAAAAGCTTCCGTCTGGAGAATCCTGGCTTCTTTTCCTTGCTGTCAAGATAATGTCAACCAATTTGGTAATGCTACGCTCAGTTTCGTTGCTTAACTTCGTTTTGATCGCTCGGTTTCCTTGTACCTTGTCAATGATAAGCGACCAAAGTGTAGTTGACGACTGATCTGCTTCTTCCAGCAATGCTTTCACTGTAGTTTCTCCTATTCTCCTCGAGGGAATATTGATTATTCGGGCTAAAGCATCATTGTTGTCTGGCTGATTGATGACCCTGAGATAGTCCAGCACTACCTTGACCTCAACCCGATCATAAAAGCGATGACCACCCACCATTCGATATGCTATACCGGCCTTTCCCAATGCGCTTTCAATGAGCCGAGAGAGTGAAGCTGATCTTAGAAGAATAGCAAAGTCGTTCAAGTCCATCAGACTGCCTGTCAGACCAAGACATCTCTGGATTTCCGATACGAGCCACTCTGCTTCTTTATGCGCATTGGCCAGCTTTCGAAGAACAGGCCGAGTCCCAACAGTATGGGTAGGCATAAGGATTTTGTCTATCCTCGACGTATCCTGCTCAATCACCCCAAGCGCAGTCAAAAGAATAGCCCCGGAAGACCGGTAGTTTTCCTCCAACGCAATCGTCACAGTCTCAGGGTATTGTGTCTGCATTCGCTTGAAGTTCTTTGTTTCGGCCGAGCGAAATCCATAGATACTCTGATCCGGATCTCCAACAATCGTTATTCGTTTCCTGTGTGCAGCAAATAACCGCATCAAATCGAATTGTACGAGGTTGGTATCTTGAAATTCGTCTATCAGAACAGCCTCGACATTCGACACACATGAGGGATGGGCTCGTAGGAGTTCGACACAACGAAGGAGGAGGTCGTCATAATCAAGCAGATTTGATCGTTTCAATGCTTCTTCGTACTCGCTATAACAGGTCTCGAATTCTTGCATATCGACTGATTTCGCCGCCGCAGTACTCGTAGGACGTACATCGTGATCCCCCTTTGCCTTCCTCGAACTGATCCTTGAACGAGCTGCAGCTGGATCTATGTTAAATCTGTGTCGTTTAACAATTCGCTTGATAATAGCCAGAGAATCTCCACTGTCCGCTATACCAAAGTCCTTCCTTATGTCTATCAGATGTCCGTATCGTGCCAAATACCGCCGAGAAATACTGTGGAAGGTCCCCAAGACCAATTTAGACTCAAGTCCGTTCCCAATTAGCTTTCCAATCCTCTCTTTCATCTCCCGAGCTGCCTTGACCGTGAATGTTGCAACGATAATATTCCATGGTTGCAGTCCTTGATGAAGTAGCCATGCGGTCCTCGACGTCAGTGTGTGTGTCTTCCCACTGCCAGGCCCTGCCAATATTGCCAGCGTATCTGCGAAAGAGGAGACGGCCGCATGTTGGGAGGAATTGAGGTTTTTGAGGATGCTATCGAAGGACATGTTCTTGGGCGCGATTCTTGTTGAACATTGCGCTCAACGGGTTCGCGGGCCGGATTAAGCAAACAAGGTAACCAAATGTCGCGGAACGGTACTCGAGATACTGGAGTGAGAGTGTTAAGAATTCCGAAGCAATCGATTCAAGCTTGGTTCTGTTGACTGAAGTCTCGCGACGCGTTCCTTGCCGCCACGCGATTTCCACGTCAATCACGTGGTTATTTTGTACAGCACAACTCACCTCACTTCGCCCCGCTTCCTCGAATCTTTTGCTTCATCTCCATCTTCACAAGCCTTTTCAACCTCGCAGCTTCGCATTAGATTGTGCCGCCATCATATTCAAGCTTTGGGGCCAGTTGGTGTAGTCGATTCGCCCTCCAAAGCTCACATCAAGCACCCCAAGTCACCACCACTCCTAAATAATGTTCGGACTTGAAGAACTCGCAGCCAAACATGTCCCGGAAATCACCTCTGTCATCGAATGGCTCGCTGGCGTCATGCTATTGCATGCTTTTGTTATGGTTGTCATCGCGGTACAGAGTTGGTACCAGAGTAAGAGGCAGCATGAAGAACTGCGTGACTTGCTTCGTGGACTTCAGAACATTTCCGCAGAATCTAAGCCGCCGGTGATCCCAGCAAAGCAAAAGTCGACAACGGAAAATGGTATTTTTACCAGGTTTCGAAGCCCGAACGCTACAAGTCGATATCGATGAGCTGGAGAGATCTTTTGAGGAATGGGGGGTTTTGGTGGAAGCTGCAATAGCTGTGGGCGTGGGCGTGAGCGAGTAAAGGGTTAGCTTTTTATCTTTCATCGCGTATCTATTGTCCTTGGAAGGGCTCATTCTTGCAGTCTAGTGTCAGAGAGCTTGCCCTGTTTCATTGCGCTTGCCCACTTATCTCGGTCCTGATATCTGCCAGGAATTCCACTATGCCTCCCATATTATACTTCAAGTTGCAAGCTATGGCTAGAATTGCATTGACGACTTCTGGTTGGCAAGGGATGCTCCTTCTTTAAGCTTCAGTCGGATCGTCAGCAGTTAATTGCTTTCCTTCCCTCCTAAACTACTCAGCATATTAGCTCCTTCTCACAGTATCCTTCAAACCCAATTGTTCAGATCTTCAACTCCTCCCAATCTCCACATCAACATTGACATCATGGTGGTTTCCGTTCTATTCAAAGTAACCTGGGAGGGTTCATTATAGACGGCTGGGGTTCCGGGATTCCATCAATTGAGGTCTCCAACGAAGTCACCAGCATACATCCATGTTTCATTCATTCATCAATGTATTTACGCAGCCGTTTCCACGCTTGATGCATCAATTGAGGATGGGCTTTCCTTCATCAAGTTACCAATTTGAGCTCTTCTTCGGGAAGCCAACATACTCGATGGCTGCTACTCTTGTTGATTGTGGCGAGTCGACCCGATCTGAATCGGATAGCTCTTCTTTCTGGTGTCTTCCGCTTTAGTTTTGGGGATATAGTAAAGCTTCTAAGGGAACCAAGTTGTTAGCCAGTTCGTATACATAGATTCTGCAAGGAAACAACCGAACATCTAGCACCCATGATTGCTGTTACTCTTATTTCAACTAGTAACCGCGCAAGCCATAAATTTTAATTCTTGGGCATTTTATCAGTTACATCTATTTCACTCTTTGTTTGAATGATTCTATAGTGTCTCTCTTATAGCCCACCGATTAACTTCTGTAAAGTAGCCGAGTATAATCTAGCTACGCTAACGCTTATACTTACATACTTACAGGAAATAGTATAAAAAGCCTTTAGATATAGTAGAGATAGCTAGACTAATGATAATAGTTATAATAACTTTAAATATAGTAATAAACATGTAAATAGACACTATATAGTTATATAAATGTTTATTAACTATCTAACACTTATAGACAAAGATCTATAGATTAAATTAAGATAGAACTTACTTAAGACTATAAATTTTAGAGTGTCTAGGTCGCTAAAGCGGGTTAAGTCGCTTAAACACGAATGTCTCTCCTTTATAGGTCTAGTATCTTATACGATTTACCTATAGATAAGGTATTAACTTACGTCGCTTAAGTACCTATAGCGAGGGAGGTACATGTAGTGCCTCTGGTAGAGAGAAGCGAGACTGTCAGACAAGGAGTAATTACCTACCTACCTAGACCTATGTTCTTTAAGTCGCTTAACTCCCTCAGACTCACCTACACATACTTTAACAAACGAACCTAAGCAGAAGTCGGTGAGCGAAGACAAGGACGTCCGCCTGCATTTTCCCTTTCGCCGCTGCGGATGCTATGTGCTATCTCTACTGTATGGCTAGCTGGGAGAGGTAGAGGTTTCAAGAATGAATCCCGAAAAGAGCGGGACTTTTGGGAGGAGGGGTGACTGGTCGTTTATAGGTGGCAATTCGATAGTTGGTAGCGTGAGGAGGGCGGAAACTTACAGGTAAGTATTTCAGTTTTCTAGATTGTAGAAAATCACTGACCTGATACTTCTTTTCACAGATGCGTAGTCATCGGCGAGTGAAGCTCTGTGAATGAAATCGAGCCTATGGATTTGTTTGCGTGCTGTATAAGACCATGCACATGCTTGATCAAGATCGTTGCCGTAGCTTGATGAGAAAGGATGAGCCTAAGTCGTCAAGTAAGCCCAAATCGTTCACATCTGTCGATTCCCGATTGACCAAGCCGTACTTACCGACCTACCTGCCACGGTTGCACACGCACAGCCGCAGGTACCCGTACACATTCACAAAGGAAGCCACGTCCTAGACTCCCCACCTGATATGAAAAGCCATTTATTGATTGCTCAAACTAACGCCCCGGTCCATTTTATGGTAACCAGCCGCACCGCAAACTATCTTAGCAAATCCGTCGCCCACCATGATTCATGATTCATCGTCAACCGCAAAGAAAGCAATGTACAACTCCCCATTTCCCAAATTGAAAATCTATTCGCCAAATCCTTCGTGGTATCTCGCAAATCGATCGCCTACGCAAGCTGTCCGACTCTTGAAGTCTTCTCACGCTCGAATGGAACATCACCGTCTCTGAACTCTGGGATCCTGGAGCTCATGTTGTCAGGGATCAGTTCTGGCGTATGGCTTCGAACTGGGTACTCGGTGGCCGGTGCATTGAGTAGCAGGTTCGTGGTCGGCTTTGGGGACAGGATTGATGGCGAGTTTGGCTCGGGCAGAGACTGGAGATGGGTTCGAAGAGCTGGGAGACTCGACATGCCAGCTGGAGCAGACGGGTCAGCGCTGGGCTGTGTGACAGGAGCTTCAGTCTTTGTCTTCTTTGGGCCGGTTCGAGCAGCTGAAGGGAGGATCTGCTCAAAGCCTTGGGAGGCAGCCACCTTCTCAATGGACTTGAAGTACTGTGTGGGAGGTGCGGCGTTAGTGGGCTTACTTTTTAGAGGGAGGAAGAAGGGAAAATGGTTGGGAGGTAGGTGCAAACATACTTTGACTGTCTTGACTTGCAGTTCAAGGGTCGCATCCTCGTCAACAACAATCATGGGGTGTGGGTGCAGCTGCAGACTCGACAAGGTCCACATGTGGTTGACACCACCCTCAATGCATCGCTGCAACGCCAGTGCCTTGTGTGCACCAGTGATGATGATCACAACCTCACGGGCCTCAAGGACTGTCTGTACACCGACGGTCAAGGCCATCTTGGGAACCTTGTCAAGATCATTGTCAAAGAAGCGAGAGTTGGCAATGATGGTATCATAGGCCAATGTCTTGACACGGGTTCTGGATGCAAGAGAAGAGCCAGGCTCGTTGAAGGCAATATGGCCATCTGGACCAATTCCACCAAGGAAGAGATCAATGCCACCAACTGCCTTGATCTTGTGTTCGTATGCGACACATTCGGCCTCAAGGTCTGGCGCATTGCCGTTCAAGATGTTGATGTTGGTGGGGTGTACATTGACGTGTGCAAAGAAATGCTTGTACATGAATGTATGGTAAGATTCGGGGTGCTCACGGGGAATACCAATGTATTCGTCCTGTTGACCCAGTTAGCTTGAGCTTCTTCTGCGCGCTGCGACGATTGAAGGATGGAAGAGTGGAAGAGTGGGAGAATGGAAGATTGGAAGAATGGGAGGATGGAAGGAGAACGAAGTGCATACCATGTTGAAGGTCACGACATTCTCGAAAGAGATCTCGCCCGCCTTGAACTTCTCTACGAGGATCTTGTAGACTCCCACGGGGCTTGAACCGGTGGGGAGTCCAAGCACGAATGGGTGCTCCTTGGTTGGCTCGAATGCCTTGATACGATCTGCGAGGCTGTCAGTCTTGAAGTGCAACAGAGCCTCGACTGATGAGGAAACGCAGTCCTACCAATGATGTACTGGGCAATGTACACCGACGCAGAGGCCGGGTCGTCTCTGATGATGAGTCTCATCTTGTATGAGGTGGTGTTGTATGGAGGAGTGGTGTTGTATGGAGGAGTTGTATGGAGGAGTGGTGTTGTGTGGAGGGGTGGAAGTGTATGTGGAGGGGTTGTATGAGGAAGGTGGATGAGGAAAAGAACTTTGGTAAGGAGGCTGAAATGACTGCGGCTTATACTGGCAGCAGAAAGGAAGCCCAGGCTGAGATCAAGTCCAGAGTTGAATGACTTACGGCAGCCTTGCTCGAGCGACGACGAAGACCGGGAAAGTTTACCGGAGGGTAGCCTTTTTCATTGGGCTGGCGCTGCTGGGCTGCTGGGCTACGGCGGGGACCACAGCAAGGGACTGTGATGGTGATGGTGAGCAGGCAAAAGGCAGAGGTCTCTTATGGAACGTCACGGCCAGCACCCCACCATTGTGTACTCAGTCACTGAGTTGTGGGCGATGGCCTCTGGCCTGTGAAGATGGGATGCGAGAGGCAGAACCGGCTGATCCGGTGTTGATGTCGGCCATTCATCCGGGAAGATGGCTCAACGAGCATTCTCTACTGGTCACACCTTGCTCAAGTTCTGCAATGAGGCCTCTGTCCAGCGTTGCAGCTGTATGGCCGTGGCCGTGGCCCAACGCAAAAGGCATGACTTGGCTGTCTCGTCGTGATGTCGTCGCGTAGCTTGTCATCATCGTCCCCTCGACTCGCGTCGTCAAGTGCCTCGCAATGATCTACACTAGGTTACCTAAGCATCTAGCCACGGCACCATTGCTCCACGGATCTGGACTGGGCTGCATTGGGACTGGCACTGCAACGTTACAGAACCACCTTTGCCTCTCCATCCTGACTGCAACAACGACAACGACAACGCAAAAGTCCCATCTCACGCAACTCCACCGGCAAGTAAAGGCTCTGATGATACCCTGGAACCTTCCAAGCATACGGTGCGCATTCAACGGTAGCAACGGCCAAAACAGGCCAATTGGGGTACGGTAGCTTGGGGGATCTTCTCCATTGGTCTTGGTGGCAACAGATGGAACTCCGTACGAGTGTCGTGCTACCGTCACTGGAGACTTGGTAACTGCTGAGGTGGGGAGGATACCGAGGAGACGGGAAACAGGACACAGGACACAGGCGACGGTCCCAGCAGAGAGAGAGCGCGCCTAGCCCACTCTTTATTATTGGCACAAGGTACGGAGGACCTGCAAATTATGATTCTCGACATGTCTTATGCATTTCCACACTACTGCACCCTACTTCTTTGTATCTTGATGTTACAGTACAGCACGCCTACCTTCGACTACCGATGTCAAAATCTGCCGTGGGAGGCCCTTCATTGTTCGGAACGCTCCTCTCAATTGCATCTTTTGCCTCGGATTCCTCGCAATTGCGCCATCTAGTGCATAATTTAATGCTCTAAACAAATTCTGACTTGCCTACTTATTCTGACTGGATCCTTTGCTCCCTTGCTCCCTTGCTCCCTTAGATCAGCGTCGGTCAAGTCGAGTTCTGACCTATTCTACGGTAGAGCTGCAGTAGCACCCGGTCGTTCGTTGGATCGTTGTTTCGTTGGCGTGTTCATTCGTTTCCTTTTCATCGTTACAAGGCCATTAGCTGCACGGATACGAACTCAACGTCAACTCAACAACGCATACCTCCTGGTGAACGCTACCTCCACGTCCGGTCTACATACTACAAACAAGCGCGTGTCATCCAAACACTCAAACATCTATCAATTCTGACATCCGCATCTCACTCACCACCACCCTCGTATGTGTCATGGCCCAAAACTTCCCTCAATCACACTTTCGCTACAACCTCTCTTGCGCCCGTTCATAGCTAGTGGCGCAACTCTTGAGATTATTTTTATATGTATCCTCACATGTGTCACACCTCGATGACATGCAGCCGTTCAAAGCTGCAATGCTCAAGGTACGACAGGCCTTCTGCGATGCCTTCACGAGGTCTCTTCTACGGACCAAATCGCTCCTGCAAACCATCTTAGATTTATGGATATCACCAAAAAAGACAGCACCAAAATCATCACAACATACCAAGGAACCTGAGTCGCAAACATCGTCCTCATCTCTAGAAGACTTGGAGCAAGAAAGACCGGGCAATGGAGCAGCAATTGAAACAAGTGATCGACAGGAGCCAGAGAAGAGAATGGTCGAAGATTTCATAGATGAAATCTCAAACCTCTTCCGCTTGCCGACAACCCATCTCAACCTCACAGCTCTATCGTCTGGCTTGCATTCTCAGTTCGTCGCTTCTCTGAAAGACAATGCGCAATGCATGCTCCCCTCTTACCAACACCAAATGCCCAGCGGCCAAGAAACTGGAACGTTCCTCGCCCTCGACGTAGGCGGTTCTACATTTAGAGTGGCCTTGATCCAGCTATTTGGGAAAGATGGCGAGACCAGAATTCTGAGAAAGACGACGACGAAAATTGATGGTGCTGTGAAGGAACTGGTTGGAGTGCAGTTTTTCGATTGGATGGCGGCGCGCATTGAAGAGACGCTCGAGGGGCAAGGCGAGGGTCATGATTCTGAGGCGAAGCCGCTGAGCATGGGAATGGCTTGGTCATTTCCAATTGAGTATGCCCTCCTTATCAACTCGGTTGAGGATATAAATAGATCACGTGACTGATGAACCAACAGGCAAACTTCACTTCGGTCCGGTCTCCTAATGAACATGGGAAAGCATTTCATGGCTGCCCATGGCCTGCAGGGTCAAGATCTGGGCGACCTGATCCAAGATGCCTGCGGTCGCAAAGTGAGTATACTCTTCATTTCCATTCTTTTCCCCTCAATACACCAGTCTAACCTATCTCTCAGAATCTTAACGTGTCTCTCCTCGCAATTGTAAACGACTCATCCGCCTGTCTCCTGTCTTCAGCCTTCGCTCATCCTCACCATGCGCATCCTTTGTCTCTGATCCTCGGCACCGGAGTAAATGCCGCTGTCAACCTCCCAACCTCCCTCTTCTCTCCCAACAAGTTCGGTAAACGACCAGATGAGTGGCACGCCTCCGCCAAAAATGTGCTCGTGAATAGCGAATTTTCAATGTTCGGTGCATCATGCCTCCCTTTCACTCGTTTCGACCGACGCTTACTGGAGACTCACCCACGACCTGACTTTCAACCCCTCGAGCATTTTGTTGCTGGTGGTTACCTGGGTGAGATTACGAGGTTGGTGCTGGTGGAGTGTATCGAGACAACTGGAATATTCGGGGGATCGGTTCCTCCTTCCCTCACCAAAATATACTCCCTCGACACAGAAACCCTCTCCAGAATCGAAGCCGACTCTTCCCCAACCCTCTCAACATCCCTCGAACTCTTCACGACCCAACATCCCCCAACAACATCCTACACATACACACTTTCCGATATCCAGCATCTCCGCACCATAGCGACTCTCGTCGTCCAACGCGCTGCAGGTATTATCGCCGCTGGGCTACATGCCTTTACTACTTTGCAATCTCCCTCGCCTTCCTCAAATCCATCACAATCACCACAAAAGGCCCAGATAGCCTATAACGGGTCCGTGATCGAACACTATCCTCGCTTCCGAGAAACCACCCAACAGCATCTCGACTTGCTAATTGGTGGTCAAGGATTACTAGAGCTGGTCCCGGCGGATGACAGTTCGTTGCTTGGAGCAGCCGTTGCTGTTGCTTGTCTTGGGAACGGGGAGACGGATCTATAATCGCGTTGCCCATGTAGGCTGATAGATAGTGATACTACATCAGGCGATTATATACAGCCGCATAAGACGAGACGATACCAACGAATATATACCCACGTTGGAGGTTGGTGCTTGAGGGAGCATAACATGCACATATAGATGCATAGAGCGACGATACACCTGACGTTTTTCTCGGCACCTCACATAACATACCTGTAGATAGCATTGCATTTCGCGGAGTCTTCTTACTTGGCCGTTTCTGAGCATGGTACCTAGCATTAATGGAATGGAGTGGAAAGGAATGAACATGAAGAGTTGATAACTTACTAGTAGTTCTACTCCCAAGTAAATCTCGTACCTGTTTTTCTTCCCCTAGATAATAACCGTTGTTTCAACGTTGTTTCCTTTATACTTAGAGGAGACAGGAGAAGCTTGTTTACTTTATAGTCTATCACTCTAAGGCTACCGCTATTAAAATAAGAGTTTCTAGGTAGACAAGATAATTATCCTATCTATCTATCCTCTTTTTAGCTCTCTCTTATACTTATCCTTACTATAATTATCCTTATCTAAGTATTCTATATCCTAGTCTAATTATCTCTATTAGATTATTATACCCCCAGATTATTATACCCCTAGATCTTAATACTCTTAAATTAATACTCTTTCTTACTCTCTTAAGTTAGAAGCAAGACTTTTATAAGTCTATTATATCTAGACTAAGAAGAAATTTATTATATCTAAGAATAGAGAAGAGTTAATACTAAGGAGAGGTTATAATAAGAAAGTTAGTTTAATTTAATGTTTAGGATAGTTATATCTTTTTAGTATAATTAGAGAAATATTTACTAGAGGTTTAGTAAACTATATTCTTATAGTGTCTCGAAGATAAGATAGAAAGACTTAAAAGAAATTCACTATTTTATTCCTATACAAATGTATGAATTTTAGTCAAGTTAAATGTTGTACATAAAAGACTATAAATGAAGCCCCTGTTTGTTATAGTAATGCTCGCAAATGCCTTGATCTCCATTTCCTTCCTGCTATCATGAAATCTTAATTTTCCCTCGTCAATGCCTTTCTGCTTGGGTATCATATCTATCCTCAGAAGCACCCACATTGTCACTTCTTGTCTCCGATATTATTCACGATCGACCACCGCGGTGCCCATTCATAGTCGTTGTCCTGGCCGTGCGCAGCTACAGCATTTAGTCGATATGCCATGCTGTGTTATACTGTTGTGTTATACCGCAACGGAAAGAGCTGATTGTTGCGTTACCTCGCAGTCATCGCTCGTCCACCTCATCCTTGGATATGTCCATTCCTTCTATAGACCTCCTTGGGCACTTGAACTCCATTTCCACCATCCCAGCAAAGGATACCTCTAATCATCAGCCGAGAAATATCTCTTCGTCTTGTTCTGAACCATACTGGCCTTCAAATCAGGCGGTACAATTGTATGATGCACAACATGCGGTCGATATATTGCATCAACCGGTGGCATCCAATCATCCAAACTCAACGGGAAATACTCATACAACAAATCAGCACTCTCCACCGGACTACTAACCAACTTCTTGCTCATCACGGGACTTGCAGGAGCTCCTGACCCTGCTCCTCCTTTTCCGGTGTGAATGGAGTAGGAGGAATCTTCTGTGAGAGAGAGGTCGATTGGTGCGGTTTTATGGACGGGTTTGCTATCGATTTCGGTCTTCCACTTGGTTCTTGGAACCGGCGGTTTCGTGTTGGATTTGGAGTTTGAGAGTAGCATTTGTTGCTTTTTCCGGGGCGTGAGAGGTGACTCAGCTTGGAGGGGGGTGGAGTTTGCTGTCCAGTCCGGGAGATCTAGTGGTGTCTGTAATGCCTGTTAGTCCTCATTTCATTGAAGCAAGAAATTGGACGGTAGAATGAAAGTGTGAGAAGACGAGTAGACTTGCCTGAAGAGCATTGAGAGCATAGAACTTGAAAGCCGCATTGTGCGGAGCAGGATCAACTTTCGTCACTGGCGTGCTCGCAGTATGAGCATTGGCATCGCTGCCCAGCCTGGGACGGCTCTCCACCCTCCTCTCACTCAAAGGAACGTCCTTCCTACTATCAAAATTTCTCGGACTCCGCCCTCTCACAATAATCGGTCCACTCTTCATCTCGGCCAGAGTAATCCTCTCTCCATTTCCCAGCACGCCTGTAAGGGATATCTGTACTACGTAATGTTGCTGAAGTCCTTTTCTGCGGCCATTGTTGGCTGTGGCATGTTTGAATTGGAGTCGTTTCCAGGCTATGGGAATACTGACGCAAGCCGGGTCTACTTCTGGGTTTATACTCAAGTCCAGAGGCCAAGAAGGTGGGGAAGCACCCGATTTGTCTTCCGTTGATGTTCCTGAGGAACTTGAGGTTTTCCACGGGACGCTGATTATCTCGGTCGATTTTCCTTCTATTGATTCCAAGGCTGACAAAGTACATGCTAGTTGAAAGAGTGGCACTCGCTGATTTTGCTCGTTTAGAATATGGGAAACCGTCCTCGACAATGTTACCGTCCCCGATATTTGGAAGAGATTTCTTCGATAACAAGTCAACTCCATAGGTCTCCCCGCCCCGTTCTGGTCCCCAAAGACATCCTCTGCCACAAAGAACATGCCATACAGTTCCGCAGTCATAGTCGGCCAACTCTGGTTGCCCTCGGAATCAAGAATAGCAGCCTTCATGACCGGTGCGCCAAACCCGAGCATCTTGTTATCCAAATCATCCTGACTCGTTTCTTCCGCTCCATTGTCGTTATTGGAGGATCTATCTGGATGGTTTGGGTGGTGGTGATCGTGCGGGTAGGAAGAGGAGGTGAACGTGTCGGCGGGGAAGGTGGTTGTTAGACCGGGGTAGGAGAAAGGATCCTCGAAGGTGGAGGAGAAGGTATCGGAGAGATCGTAGGAGGGCGTGAAGGGTAGTGAGGAGAGGCCATTGTGCTGGGTTAGTGAGTCGTCGCTGTGTGGTAGTCTTGTCAGCTCAGCTACTCACTTCGTTGCACACGCACAGATTGCATATACTCTGAGCTGGTCGCGGCGGTGCAAGACAAGGAAACACAGCTGAACTCACAGCAGAGAATCGCCATCAAAGTTCAAGTCATGATCGAACGAATCCAAACCTCCGCCGAGTCCAAGAATATGGCCATTGTCATTATCCTGCTGCGCCGCCGCCCCCGACCCCAGACCCGTCAATCGCAATACATTCCCCACACCTCGACTCTGCTCGTCTCCCGCGCCAGCGCCCATGGTCATCGAATCGTAGCAGTTCGTCGTCGTCGTCCTATCGTGGCCGTGGCCTGCCATATCAATCCCATGCGCGTTCGCATCCGCATGCCCCTCAAGATGGCTCAACAGACTAATTGCATGCGAAGATGTGGCGGATAGAATCATCTGATGGTTGCAAGAGCCATCTCGCACAGCATCAACAGTAGGGATTGTATTCTGTCCTCGCGCCTGCTGCTGTTGTCGTGGCTGTTGTCGGAGACGTTGGAGTTGAGGGAGTTGAAGTCGCTGGTGGTAGTAATAGTGGTGGTGGTGGTGGAGGTCCTCTGCTTGGCTTAGTGCTCCGAGGTGGGAGGGTTGCCGGGGTCAGTCAGGCAGTTAGTCCCGCGCCCCGGAGTGCTGCAGCGGTGTCACACGCCAGTCGATACACTGATCACCGCTCTATCACTTCGTACGCAGCAACGAATCGCAACATCCCCCAATTTCCAAAGACCGACCACCTGACGAGAGGACGACATGAAGCGGGAAAAGGATGTGCTTCCATTGAGCGCTTCCAGAAGGTCGTTTCCCGTCGTAGGTACCGACTTGGTGAGAGTACGACAGTAGACGACGGATTGTGCCGTACTATACTCCGTATGTGCAGTACGTCCGTGTAGGGAGGTAGCGAGCGGCAGGTACGTACTTTTAATATATTGTATTGCATTGCATTGCGTTGCCTTGCACAGTGACAGCACAGCGCGAGGACGGCTTGGAGATCTATCCGAGATGAGTTATATGATCGTGGGCGCATGCGAGGGCGTCCCGTTAAGGCGTAGCTTGGTACGTCCATGAGTCGTTTGATAGCGGAGTTTTGTGTTGCGGGGGGATGAATTGGTAGTCGGTTAGGGTGGTGGGAAGCAGGCAAGCATATGAAAGAAGTAGGTGAGTTGAAAAGTGAAGCTATCGTTACTGATCGATCCCAACCCCAGGGATGAGTCCTAGCCCCTGATCCTGATCCCGTCAAATCCCAAGCTTAGCTTCCATCAGTTCATCCCAAGTTAACATTGGCCCACCTAAGCTCGTAACTATGAGATACTAATCTTCTCCGGCTGACAACTCAGTTCTTCAAAAGCCTCCAGAACATCAAACCCCATCTGCAAAAGCGTATCCCGATCCTCCTGCTGCACCCAATTCAACACACTACTAGTCGCTCTATGCGCCTTGTTCTGTCTAATCCCCAGCATTGCCAGACCCTGCAGCACAATGCCCGCCTGAGGCCCAGCCGCGATGACAGGTGCAATGATACCTCCAACTATTTCTCCTGCTGAATAGAGCACAGGCATGTAAGTAGCGAGATGTGTTCCTTGACAGATGATCACGGTGCCCACGAGCGTGCCGTCGACTGGAGACTTTGCGCGGACTATGCCGCAGGCTTTGGAGTCGTCGAGAGCCAGTCGATAGAGTTCCAAGACTTCGGGAGAGGCGTGTGATTTTACGTGGGTGAGTACTGTTTCGCTGTTTTCGCGGCCGCGAATCAAGTCAAAGCCGAAGGAGACTCGTTGGATACTCTCTAGCAGTCCTTCTGGAGGTGACCAGGTGGTTACATCTGGGATCGTCATTGTGTAGAGTAGGCGAGGAGAGAGTATTTCCCAACCATTGCCTGCGAACCAACGTTTGAGACGAGCGCCTTCTGACAGATCCGACATGGGAATTCCGAGGTATATTCCTGGCAGGCCTAGACCGAGTTGTAGGCGTTTGATGCCAGGTTTTTGTAGTAGGCCACGGATGGCACGTTGGTGGAGGGAGTGACCGATTGAAAGGTTGCGTTTTGCGGGGTCCACAAAGAGCGCTCCTATCATGCCTGTTCCTTGGTAGAAATAGGTCGAGCAGAATCCATATAAAGCTTGCGTGCTACTGTTTCTGACAACAAAATGTGCTTCTTCCACTTCTTCGCCGGGCTCGGTCGTTGTCAGTTCGAAGGACGCTGCTGTTGCACCTGCAAGAGCCGATTTGTGGTTCGGAGGTGCAGTCTTTTCGATTGTTTTGATAAGGGCTTGGAGACCTCTGTGATCTCTGTCTCTGTTCCAAGTTTCTACCAGCCAGTGCTGGCGGGACTTTTGGACTTTTCTGCTCTTTCGAAGTGTGCCGGGCAACGTGCCTTGGGGAACAAAGTCGCCGAAGAGAGCTCGGACCAAAGCTGACATGGCGGTTTCTGTGAAATCGAAAGTGCACACATAGGTTCCTATCGACTTATCCATGGCGAAGTCGTAGGGGGAACTGACAGATACAACGATCAAGGACTTTTTTTTGCCGCCCGCGCTAAGCATGGAACACATCATGGCAACGTGTTTTGTGAAGCCGTTCTGGTAGAGGTTGCGGTTGGCGTCCGCAGTGACTATAATTTGTGAGTTGATATTCCGAATGTCAGAAGAGATCAATTACCAATTATAATGGCTGTAGCTCGGTTGATAAGATTCTCATGAACTGGCCTCACTCCATTTGCAGTGTATGAAGTATGCAGCAGCTTTCCATGCCTCTGCCGTGCTAGTGAACGACCTAGTTCTCTGAATACTCCCTCTCCACTCATGATGGAAGATTTGTGCACCCATTTATCGTGCAGTGATGTGGGCACGGGTCTAGCGCTCTCCGTAAGTGTCTTCGTCGCAGCTGAAGCTGGTAACGGCTTGACAAGTGGTGTTAGAAGAAGCAATTCCTCATCCGCATGAAGTGTGTTTGAGAGAGGCAGGAGATGACCTTTGTCCCTCATTATAGTAATAGAACCGTCGTAAGCCCGGGTTGATAGTGCTATATGGCTTGGATGTAATGTCGATAGAAGACTGATTCCGACAGGATTTAGTGCTTCATGCCAAGAGGTGCATTTTGTCTTCAATGTGAGCACCCGCTTCAGTGAGAGGTTGATCCTCTCTCTTGTGATCATGTGGTTTTCGATACCAAGCTTCAAACCGGATATGGCTTCTTGTTGGACAGCGAATGAGCGGCAAAGAAGGACTAGGTCGCAGCCTGCTTCTACAGCCATGACAGTGCCACCTCTGACACCGATATCGTGGCTCAATGCTTCCATCTCGAGGCACTCAGAGATGGTCACTCCGTTGAAGCCAAGGTCGTTCCGTAACAGCTCATCAACCACCTGGTCGCTCAGACAAGCATGCATAACATTCATACCTTAGTCATGTTAGCATATTCAGAATGATCAATTTCTGCACATCATCACATACCTGCATTAGCAATAGCACAACCTCCAACCATCATAGCATCCAGTCCCTCCCGAATAGCATTCCGAAACGGCACAAGAGCACCAAGACTCAACTGCTCTAGTGTCTCGGTAATAATTGGCATATCCAACGAACTCCCCAAGAAATCTAGGTTCCCATAACTCGGAAAATGCTTCCCGCAGGTTGTAAGGCCTGCATCCTTGTAGCCATTCATAGCAGCAATACCATACTGAGAAACTTCCTGCGGGTCATCCCCTGTGGCTCTCACACCCAGAGGTTGATAACGAGCATTCGTCAACACATCAAGGACAGGACCCATGATCATGTTGACTCCAACGGCTGAGACTTCTTTGGCTGTTGCATTGGCAACTTCGTATGCAAGATCCAGTGAGCCGGTTGCGGCTACTCCCATGGCACTGGGAAATTGGCAGATGTAGTCTTCATCGAAGAGACTGTTGACGCCGCCATTTTCTTGGTCGAGGGCTATGAGTAGTGGCACAGGATGGCCGGCTTGGTGTGCTATTGTCTGGAGCTCTTGGACGAGTTTAGCGGTTTGTTGTGCAGCTGGAAAAGTTAGTTCTCATGTTGGCACGAGGATATAGACAAGCAGGGAGCAAGAAGGCAACAAGTTCGGATACATCAGAGGAGAGGATAGAGAGGTACCAGGAGACGGCATGAATATGCCTTGTAGTAACACGGGGTGGTCTCATACATGTGAACATTGGGTCTTACTAACCCAGTATCAAAGACCAGTGCGAGGGATCAACAGGCAAGAAAAAGGAGCTCTTAGAGAAGGACCAATCTACATTTGAGGTTTTTCGTAGTCAATAGAATAGAGCCCAGATGATGCTGCTCAATTAACGTGCGAATCTGGGGTGTAACCTCCGAGCCATCGAAGCCTTGAGGATTCTCGAATCAGTACATGTCTTGCACAACGCGCACACGGATTCAGCCAATTTACCCATGAAGAACAGTTGCCCTATTGCCCTGTTACATGGTCAGCTACGCTGCGGCTCCTCTCCGCTGCCCACCACCGTCTATCTCACTCACCAGTCCAGATGCTCCCAGATCGGATCCAGTTCATCCTCGGCGGTGGCAGTCGCAGCCATGCTCACTGACTCGGGACTCGTCGCAGTACTTTCACGTTATGGCGGGATCCAGATGTCGCATTCTCCAGTTTTCTCGTCGGCTCCATTCGTGGTTTGAGTCGTGGGAGCACGTTCATGTCGCGGCACTCGAACACAATGGTGATTGTATGTGCTAGCCTCGTCGTTGATCGGCGTGCCTTTGTCTGCCCAATGAGGGGTCGGTGATGATCCGGAATGGAGCGACGCCGTTGTGGCTGGTGAGCTGTGTCAGATTGAGAGATGGAGGTTGTGATGTACGGACGTAGCAATATGTACAAGTAAGTACCTGCAGACATGCCGTTGCTAAGGACCAAGGACTGAGTGATGGATCATGATTATCGGATTCTCAATACTCTGGTGCCAACTGCTCTCTCGCTACCCATCTTCTCTCTCTCTCTCTCTCTCTCTCTCTCTCTCTCTCTCTCTCTCTATCTCTCTCGCGCGCCTTGTCGTCCATCCCACCTGCACGCACCAGGCAAATTGAGCTGAGCGAGTCAATCACATGTTGCAGATCTTCATGGGTCCTCACAGAAAGGATGGTTGCTTCCTTCATCTTCCAACGGGACCGTCCTGATACTGTATCGCAGGACCCAGGCAGGCTCTTGGTTACGTGAGAACGTGCCCCGCGACGTGACATGCAATTCAACATGTAGGCATCTCATGACAAATTGTCCAAGAGGGCGAGCGAAGAAGAATTCTGGAGCTGTCCGGTGTGCACGTATCACCCCACTCCTCGCAGCAGACGTGACGTTACATCTCTCGAACATCCATCTTCGAAGGAAAGCGCATTCTTGTTCGGATCTCATGCCTGAACGTATTGAAGTTGGGCGTCTGAGTATCTACTGGCGGTCCGCCGACGACACTTGCACCGCGATCTGATAAGGCAGGCCAAAATCTCTCAGCCTTGTTCCCTTCTATGTTTTTACTATGTACATTTCCACAACACATTAGTTCGTGGCCATAACCCAAGCCACCTCACTTCTTCATCTCCTGCTCTCATCCTTCGTCTTTTTCTTCATCCCCCCCCCATCTCCCTTTGTCTGGTCCATCTCCTTCAACGCCAACATCCACAATGCCTTCGGCACTCCCCACAACGCCTCGGGAGAGGATTACAAAGTTCACAAACTGTCGACTGCTCGTGGGCGATGAGCTGGTGGCCCAGGATCTGTGGGTGAGCTCGTTGACTGGCAAGATCGTCAGCAGCCAGGAAGCCTTCTACTCGCAACTCCAAGTCCCAGACGCCACGATAGATCTGGGAGGAAGAATCGTCTCGCCAGGTCTGATCGACGTCCAGATGAATGGCGCGTATGGCTTCGACTTCAGCTTGATCCCCGAAGATCCAACGACATATGGCAAGACGTTGAGGCTGGTCAACAAGCAGCTGGTCAAGACCGGCGTCACTTCATACCTCCCCACACTCACCTCGCAACCCACCGAGGTTTACCACCACGCTCTGCCATATTTGGGCCCCTCAGGCGGACTGCGGATTGCAGAAGATGGTGCTGAATCGCTTGGAGCACACTGCGAAGGACCCTTCCTCAGTCCCACAAAGAACGGAATCCACAAAGTTGAGGTCATCGTCCCCGCAACTGATTTCTCGGATCTCGAGGCTTGCTATGGCGCTTCAAACATCAACCCAACCAAAGATCCTCTCGATGGCAGCACCAAGAGACCTCTGATCAAGATGATCACCGCTGCACCAGAAGAAGCTGGCATGGCACTCATCATCCCCGAGATCACCTCCCGCGACATCATCTACTCCATCGGACACTCAGAAGCAACATATGAAGAGGCGTCCGCGGCAGTCGAGGCCGGCGCGACCATGATCACGCATCTCTTCAACGCAATGCGACCTCTGCACCACCGAAACCCAGGAATCTTTGGTGTTTTGGGTATCGCAGAGAGCTTGCCACGCCCTTACTTCGGCATCATTTGCGATGGCATTCATCTCCACCCTACATCTGTGAAGATCGCATTCAATGCCCATCCAGACGGATTTATCCTCGTGACGGATGCAATGCATCTCGTTGGTCTGGCCGATGGAACGTATGAGTGGACAAATGGCGACAATATCGTCAAGAAGGGAACAGCGTTGACGTTGCAGGGCACTGACAAGATTGCTGGAAGGTGCGTTCAGACCTATGTTACTGCTATGCTTTTATGGGATGATGCCTGATTTGTGAATGATATAGCTCCATTACTCTTATCGAATGTGTGACGAACTTCCTCAATTGGTCCGGGGCGAGCATTCCACAAGCGCTTAAAGCTGTCACAGCTACCCCGGCCGCCATGTTGGGATTGAGTGGTGTGAAGGGAAGCTTGAACAGCGGCGCGGATGCGGATCTCGTGGTTATCAGCGAGGAGGCTGATGCCCTGGGCAAGAAGACTTTGTTGATTGATGAGGTCTGGAAGTTTGGTAGCAAGGTTTTTGATCGGATGGAGTAGGATCGTGGTGGATGGTAGGGAAAGGGGGAATAATTGCGACTTGACGGGGATCCTCAGAAAGGAAAGATTTGCTTCACGAAGTTATGCCCATAGATTTGCTACAAAAGCCTTCAATGAGCGATGATCGTTGCATTTAGCGCTATAGACCGGAATTGTACCATACGAGTTCTTTTCTTCGAGCTTCTTAGCGTAGACTAGCAATCAAAGCATTTTTCGCTCGTCTCATGGTGTTGATGCTGTATGCACTCCACGATATGCAACCACTCTAACCTCACAGTGCGCTCGCTTGAGCGGTGTGCCGTACGAGCACATCCGTAGGGAGGTACTGTACGTTGCCAATCCATACCCATTCTTCGTACATGGCCATCATCTGACATGAGACGGCGTCGCCGGCTTTACCTTCATCCAAGGCGGCCTCGAATCGGGTCGCGACGCAGGTACTTCGTCCCAAACCACAGCGTGCGTGAGGAGATTGATCAAAGCAGCTGGTCGCAATGGACACTCCACACGGTTTCTGGAGGCGCTGGTGAAGATGGTGGTATAGCGCCGACACGCATAGTTGGGATTGACCTCCAGCTGGCGAGAGCTAAGCTACCAATGAGGCGCCCTGCACGCCCCTGGTCGCATCTCAGCGCTTAGAAATGAAGCTTGAGTGAACATCGCACGACCGGTGCAGCCAATGACCACGGCCATCTTCGATGTTGCAAATAGCCAGAGGAGGGGAGCCAATTCCAGAGCCCGAAATGCCATCACATCTGCAGCCAACTGTTCTGGATGCAGCGTGCCTTCATGCATGTTCCGACCCGGGCCACGCGCCAGTGAGCCACCCACAATCGAATACCGACATCAACAACTGCCCCCCCAGCCCGCGCACCATGAAGTCTCCTTTGGCGCCAGGTATATACCCTTCTTGGTCCACTTTGAGGTCAGAGATGGACAACTCCATGCTATGTCTGCATCCATATACGTTTGAGGAGCTGCCGTCCACAAGAAGAGCTGAAGCAGTCCCATGAAGATGCTCGGTGCGACAACCATCACATCTGATCTGCTGTTGCTCTTGATCTGCATTCCATATATATACGCCAGTCCTTCAGCCAAAGGACCGAGAAGCCATCCATTGAATATCGATTGGGATCCGGCACCGTCACCAGAAGACGGCCCTCCACTGTCAGCTCACGCCTCGAGGAACAAAGACCTGCTTCCATATCAGATCTCCGGTATTGTAGGAGCATACCTCCTCACCGTCTGCTGCGTGGGCATCATCCTCCTCTGTCTCAACAAGCGCATCCGTCGTCGGCTACAACAATCTGTCAGAGCCCTCGATATCGAATTGGTCCCGGGGACACAGCACAGTTTCAGCCAGAGCCAAGCAACGACTCAGTACGATCCTTCGCCCATCTCGCCCGGTCTACGGCTCGACACCAGGAGTCCGCATACCAGAAACTTCTCTTGGCCTTCACCAGAAAAGACCGAACCGAACCCATACGTCTTTCCTGCGACCTACAAATATCCCCCTCTCTCAATCCCCGCAAACGGGAATCCATTCGTCGACAACCGAGTTGTCGAAGCCGATCGCGAGATGTTGAACCGAGATCTCGAGGATATATATGCGCATGTTATGGAGCAGGAGGATGCAAAAGCAAAGGGGATTGTTTTGAAAGATCCGCCTACACCTCTCCGGAGTCCGGTTTCTGCTCAACCTCCGTCGCCAGAACGTGCCAACATACTTCAGAAGAAGCCAAGCAAGGTCTGGTCTCGAAAGTCCGACAAACCAGCGAGTTTAAATCTCGACGGTGACGACACCAGGTCGCACTCTCGATCCTCATCGATCCTCTCTGCCCTTCGCTCCCCGAGACGCAAGCCAAAACCGATGCAAATCTCGTCGCCTATGCCTACACCTTTATCAGCAACATTCCCCTCCAGCAACTCAGACGAAGAACCATTGACTCCCCGCTACTATAAACCACCACCCCCACCTCCAGTTCCCAAAGACCAGGTGCCTTATACACACGCCCAGAAAGACTCTCAAAACTCGATGCAGCCACCACACTCGCCAACCCGCAGCATCGCGGAGCAACTCTCGGCCTACCCAGGCCAGTCTCGACAAGCAGGCCATCTGCACACCGACTCCCACACATCAACAGTCCGTTCCTCCCAAATATCGCGAGATCCCGCCTCAGCAACATCTACAAATTCAACGACACCCCTCTTCCCCACCGTCCATCCCCCACAATCTCCGCAGCAACAACGAGCACCGCCTCAACCCCTGGCCTCCAATCCCTCCCGCTCTCTACCCTTCCGTGCTTTCGAATCCAGCGGTCCACTGTCCCCTTCTTACGCCACACAAACAACCAAGACCACGGTCTTGGAAAGGACGAATCCCATGACACCGGGCTTGCAATCAGGATTAAAGACGCCGTGGACGGCAGGGGCTGTGCCATATAGTCCTTACCAGCCTTTTACTCCGGTGATGCCGATAACACCTAGGCTAGTGACGAAGCAAGAGCGGAAGGCGAAGGAGAAGGAGGAGAAAAGACGAAAGGGACCTGTGCTGGAATTGATCAAGAGCGAGGATGAGCTTTGGGATAGCGGGTATTAGTTTGTGCGGTGTTTCAAAGGTTGGAGTTTGGGTTGTTGATATTGCTATGGATGGCTGGCCAAGGTTGGGGATGGATGATGTGCATATGGTTGATTCTCTGTGCTTTGGATGTAGGGAAGGAAGGAAGGATGCAAGGAGTTTTGATGAGGTCTAGGTTTTAGATCATTGCTGTTAATTGCTACTTTTATAACGATACCATGAAGAAATTCTACCTCTATTTGCCATTTGTCTATTTATCTATTCGTAAAAAAGTACCTATCCTCTCCTTTACATCTAGCATAAAACACAACATAAGTAGGTACCTACCTACCTAGGTAGATTTCATACTTTTACGATAAACTATTTCTTAATCTATTTATCTATTCCTATACAACAATCTTCTCCTTCTCTACTCCATCTACTCTTACGACTACTTACTTGTATAACGATCCTTTAGAGATTTCTCACCTAACTAGGTTCTTCTTATATAGAATCAAAGTACGGTAGGTGGGTAGGTAGGTAGCTATTCTCTACTTTGTATATTTATTTATTTAGAAGAGGTGGAAGGTTAGGTAGGTTAGATTAGAAGGAGAGAAGAGAGAAGATTGTTTTGGAGTTGGGAGATTATGGAGTTGGGAGATTACTTGGTTTGGTATGGTATGGGTGGGTGGCTGGGTGGGTTTCATAAGTTACTTTGGTTGGTTGTCTTGGGTGGGGTTGTTTATTTATTTGGGGGGACTAGGTGGGTGGGCTTAGTAGCTTGGGTGTACTAGGTGAGATAGGTGGGTAGGTAGGTAGGCACTATAGGTGGGCAGGTAGGTAGGTATATATACAAAGAAAGAGTCCTGTTGTTTCTCTTTCTAGTTACTCTTGTCTTATTCTTATTTTACAAAACACATTTCCTTCACATCGCTGATATCCCAAATGCCTATCTACCTTGATCTCAAGTCCTAGGTAGATCAAACTCACCAACCCTCCCAAATCTTCGGCGGCAGAACGCCTCGCATGACGCCCCAATGACCAACGGCACTCTGCTGCTGCCACGCTTGGAACCTACACGAGAAGACTGCAGTTAGTTTGGTGTTGTACATCTTACCATGATACTGCGGCCCTCGCTCGCCCTTCCGAAACCCACGCATCCCGCTCCCGCCACCACCAGCAAGATCAGAGCGAGGAAAGATTCAGAAACTCACCTCTCGGTTCCGTTGCGGAACAGCACACCACCATCACCTTCGCGCTCTTTGAATCGCGAGCCGGGCACTTCGTGTTTGGGTTTTAGGAAGGCTCGGCGGGCTTGGGAACCAAGTAGATCTGCTTCCAACTAGAGAAGGGAAACGGAAGATGAGATTAGCATTGCTTATTCTTGTGTATGTAAGATGGGAAGGCAAAAGAAGGGAGGGGGAAGGACATGAGGGGTTTGAAATGCTGGAGGTACACTTACAGGTTCGCGGAATGTTACTTTGCTAGTAGAAGGCGAGTTGACGCAGAAGATAACCATGTTAGTGAAATCCCGCTTTTCTTCTTCCAGCACCGCCTTGGATGGTTTGGCGGATTCCCTGAAGATGCGGCAGGTGGGGAAGACGGTCTTGATTGTTTTGACGATGATGCGGGCGGGCGGGAGCATGAAGTCTCCGGCGTAGTTCTGTGTGTGGGTTAGAGTTGTTAACATGGGATTCGCTTTGTAGATGGGTGCATGGGAGAGATGATGGCTGGGGAGACGAACGATTGCTATTACGCCGTTGGGTGTTAACATTGTCTTTAGGTCTTGCAGGAATTCTAGAGTGAAGAGGTCGACGGGCTCGGCGCCGCCGGTGAAAACGTCATGGACTATGTAGTCGAATTTTCTGCCCTGTTGCAAAATCCGAGTTAGTATCATTACATCTTCTCGAAGACAAAAAGAGAAAGAAAAGAAAAAGAACCACCCGAGGGACGGGTCCTAAACTTTGATTCGAAGAATCGTCCCAGAAGGAGGAGTTGGAGAGGAGATCCCGTACCTCAAACCCCTGATGAGGGAATCCTCCTGCTACGTTGTGAGCGAAGGTTACTGCGTTCTCAATGACCTTGGTGTGGGTGTCTCGGAGACCAAAGTACTTTGTTGCAAAATCGTGAACTACGGGATCAATTTCTACTATGGTTGTCCAGATGCCGTGGGCCATTAAGGCAGCCGGTGTGGTGCCAATTCCCAGACCGCTGTTTTTCTGTCAATATCTCTCCTGAATCGTCTCTTAGAACGAGGAAAGAACTTACATCACAAGAGCATTGGCATCTGTATCCTTCACTTTCGGTTCCGGCACCTCAATAAGTCTCACGGCTTCAAGCATAACAAAAACGCCATAAATCGGCTCCCTGACTTTGGTTCCATCTGGACTCTTTAGCCATTCTCCCCCTAGAAGACTATGATCACATCTCATAGCTCTAAACCCATCCCTCTGATTCTCTACCACGGAGATAAACCCTGTGTTTGAATCCTGACGAGCAATCAGTGACCATCCCTCCTTGTTCATTGAAGCTTCGAGGGAAGCAGTCGTCCATGGCGCCTGAAAATGCGTGTTGAAGCCTATTGTGTGGATAAGGGCTGGGAGCGTGTAGAGAAGTAGTTTTGACGGGCTGAAGAGAGCGAAGGCGCTCGTCAACAAAAGTTGAAGCCCAACGCGTGACAGGATCAATGTACTTCCTATCACGTCGTTGAGGTACGAGTATGAGAAATACTCAATGGTCTTGAAGAATGCGTAAGAACCAATTCCGGGTCCCGCATCAGCTGTCCAGGCTCTTAGCCGTCCCGTTCCACTCGTCAACTCCAGATCATCTAGTACCGTCGCCGTGCAACCAACACTCAACAGCAGTAGAGGAAAAAAGGTCAGAGCTTCCGTGATGGGTGGTCCATATATCGCGCCCAGGAAACCAGACAAGTGGAAGGCAAAAACCTGAACAAGCGGGATATATGCCGCGACAACTGGAAGTAACGTGATGGGCTTCACAGGCAGATTCCTCTTCAGAAACAGATTCGAAGACCAGCCGATGAAGCAAGCCGTCATGACTCCCTTCGAATGGTAGATGCTCGACGGGATGCCCCCGTACACGGGAGACAAGGTGAATTGTGATACATTGCTGTAGACGGCTGCCAGCGTGAGCAGGGTGGCTGCTCTCAGGAGGATGGTAGACTGTTCTGTCGCCCATTTCGACCAAGTTTCCTCCTTGGCCTTCGCAGCCAGATCTTGCAACTCCTTCTCAAAGGATTCCTTGGTTCCTGAGGGTGCATCCAGTGGCACGGCGGGTGGAGGGGAAGCCATGATGGATGATGATCTGTAACCAACGCGAGGAGGAAATCCAGAATCAGGGCGGAATAGTAGTACAACCAAACGAGGTATTATTATTTGAGATTATCTGGACAACACAACTCCATCTGGAGACGTTGCCATTTAGTTTGTTTGGTGGGACCGGGCCCTGTCTTGATGAAACGCTGGATATGGGACTCGGATGATTCGACTTTTGGGGGGACCGTGCACGTGACGCGAAGGCGACGACATGTCCCGACTTGCTCTTCATCTCTTTCATGTTCACTTTCATTTTCACTTTCATCTACCAAGGACGTTTTACTCCAAGCAAGAGTTGTCGCTTTTACACAGTTGACCCTTGTGCAGATGTTCTCACTGGCCGTCTATGAAGTCTTTTCATCGGTAGCAGGGTGACAGTCATGAGGGCTATGTATGCTTGGAGAGGCTGAGATGATGTGCTTACACTGGCATGCTTCAGGGCTTTCCGTGACCTCGCAGGAATCAACACAGCCTGACCTCATATTTCCTCTTCAATTCTGTTTCTGCTCTTTATTCTTCAACGGCCCACCTCAAGTGACAGGTGGTACACCAGTACAATAGGCCAAACACAATACTTGATCCTATTACTGTAGTGAGTCTCGTAGGCAACCTCGTCCACTTCCTTAAATTCGGGATCGAGCTCATCTCAAAACACGAGAAACTCCACGATCTCGAAGGCACCACGTCGGAGAATGTCGATATTGGTGCAGCGACACGCGATCTCTTGTCTATAACGACAACCCTTGAACAATCCTCCGTATCTTCGTCTTCTGCAGCTTCCATGGTAGATATTTGCGGCCGATGTGAGAGCAGCAAAAGAAATACTTCGAGCTCTCTACCGGAGCTAACGTCGATTTGTCTGACGGCTTCTAGATCTACATAATGAGAACTCGAAAATTTTGCATTGTGCAGTATAGTCGAATCTCCATTAGTAGGATACTCTTTTGCTCCCAAGCCTAGAGATGAGAAATGCCACCATGCAAATTGTTCGGCAACGGTGGGGTTGGAAAATGATATCTTGGGCAACAGGGTGTTGGCTAAGACGTGAGATAAGACAAATTTGCCCGCTCTATGCTTGGTCTAGTGGTTGTGCAGTTTTGGAACTGATTCCAAGAGATATACTAGATTGCAGATACCTTGGAAAGATTTGGTATTAACATACGTCCGAAAGCAATTTTCAGTGACGGACGTGATACCTATGAATGCCGGGCTGATTGAGAACAGTTACTCTAAAATACGAGCGAGCTGCGCGTCTTGCGTTTTCTAACTTATCTACAAAGGAGTTAGAAAGTGTTGGAATAAGTATTTGACAACGAATAAGTATTTGGCAAGGAATAAGTATATTGTAAGAAATCCTCTAACTTTTTATAGATCTGCTAGGTTAGCAACGGACTCTCTGCCAACCTAGCAGCTAGATAAGCTGGCTTAGTATAAAATCTCTCTAAGAGGTTGATAGTAACTTTCGAACTCTCTGTGGATTTTCCCTGTTTCCTTTTAAGCTGGCCATTGGTCTGAGTATTTGAATTGGCCTTTGCGCTTCGGATATTCCACATGTAGAGGTCATGGGCGTTTGACTTAGCGTGATCTATCATGGGATCTGCAACGTTTCTAGAGCTTAGACGGAACCGGCTTGCATAATGCCTTTTGTAATGTATAAGGCTTTGTTATTAATATATCTTAACTATCAAAGAAGATCAATCTAAGTTATCTAACTACCTATATAAAGCGGAAACCTAATAAGTCTAGATATCTATTACCCGTATAAGCCCACAGAGCAAAGAGCACCTTGAGATACGAGAATGTAGAGAAGGGCTTTCGGAGTGAAGTCAATTTGCGCACTCTCGTGGACCCCAAGTGAGTCAAGTTACTTTTGTCCCTAATACCAATCGCTTATCTGGCCTGTAGGAATGAAATAGTACTGGGGTGGCGGGTTTCCTTAGCAGTACGATTCTTATCTAATTTGGTACGAAGTACCGGCCCGGTACAATGGACTAGGTGCGCACCAAGAATGCTGGAGACGAAGGCGGGGTCTGGGGAGATGATAGCTCGCTTCTTTGATTCCTTGATGTATTATCCGTTACCAGCTTCGAGAGGTTTGCACTCTCTTGAGTCTTTGGAACGACCACCAGCCCTCCTACTGAGGTGACGAGGTCAGAAAGCAATAGATGCAAGGAGGAAAATCTGCGAGTCAAGAAATGAAGCATCACGGGAATCAGAGAACCCATCTAAAAGAGAACTTTCTCAACAACGGGAGTTCGAAGCGATAAGGCAGCTTTCACATAGCCCACTATTGATCGATTGGCAAGGTCTCGGACCGGAACACTAGGGTCTGGACGTGTGTTCGTTATCTACAATCCACTTTCCTGCCAAGGACCCCTCAGGCATTTATCCCCAGGTACCTAAGTAAAGTTTGGTTTGATCATGGGCCGCTTTGTATTATAAGTATAAGACCGGATGTCTATAGGGGGTTTCTATCTTGAAGTCCAGAATAGCCTCAATATTATCATTCACCATGACGACTTCACAACCCAAAGACGATGAGAAAGTTGCCGTGGCGGTTCAAGATGTCCCTGTCATCAGCTACACTACCAATGGAGAGCAAGTCGCTGAAATTGACGAAGTGTATCAGAGTGCTTCGTGGTTCACAAAGTTCTACCGGAGCGTCCTGTTCCAGATGATTCTCTTCGGGGCGTAAGATTTTGATTTGAAACCACACTCAATATAGTATTCAGCTCATGAAACTATGTGTAGTCTCTCGCTCGTTGGACCAGCCATGTCTGATGCCATTTCCAATCTCGGGGGTGGTGGTCTTTCGTCACCTTATTTGGCCAACTTAGCAACGTCACTTGGCTATGCGTCTGGGTGCTTGATGACACTCTTTGGAGGTCCTCTGATCAACAAATTTGGTATCAAGTATTCTTGCATGATTGCTGCCTTGACGATGCCACTGGACGGCTCCAGCTATTACGTGAATGCAAGGTATAGTGTGGATTGGTACCTCCTCTTTGCGAAGGTGCGTCCAATCTACATAATCTCAAAGTGCTGTTCAATTTTAGCAGAGAACTGTCTAACTCTTCCGCAGATTCTCGGCGGTTTCACTGCTGGTTTTCTCTATGTTGGCGAGACGACAGCAATGCTCTCATATCCGCACCAACAAGATAGAGGTTTCTATCTAGGTAGTCCAGACCGAATCCTTCCTTACGGAGGAGACATGCTCATGTGTAATGTTAGGCATTTGGTCCGCCATGCGAAACTCAGGCAGCATCATCGGTGGAGCGATCAATTTTGCCACGAATTACTCCAATTCGTCAGCAGGCGGTATCGTCTGGTCAACATACCTCATTCTTGTTGGCTTTGGTTAGCACAATCTCGAAAAACGGCATTGGTAGAATTCTCTGACCAAGAAATCTTACAGAATGTACTGGTATCTTTTGGGCTTTCAGCCTATCACCTACCAAGCGTGTTCGGCGTCGTGATGGCTCGAAGATTCCCACGTCCGACAATGTCACCTGGAAAGGGGAGTTTGCTGCCCTATGGAAGCATGCACAGCGTAAGAAGGTGAGAAGTATGAAGCTCTGTATGAAAACTTACTCTCATGACTAACACTCAAGCTCAGACCTGGCTTGTCTTCATCCCGGCCTTCTACTCCTTCTTCTACGGTGGAACCATGGGAACCTACCTCTCACTGCACTTTTCAGTCCGGGCTCGCGCATTATCATCGCTCATCACTCGTAAGTCCATTCAATAGCTCAGCTAATAGTCCGTCTCTGAACTGCGTCTCAGCATCAATCACGGTCCCGATGGTCATTGCCTTTGGGAGGCTGCTGGATATGAAGCGCTGGTCTCAAAAAAAACGTGCCTGGATGGCTTTCGCTATTTGGGTTATTCCCCAAATTGCATGCTTCATCTGGATCGGTATAGAATACAGTAAATTCGGGACCGCAAAAGCCGCGCTGGACTACCATCTGTAAGTCGTTATCCACATACATATTCCCCGTAACAAAAGAAAAGTTAAAGAAGAAAACAAAGTTGACACCCTTCCTCCCAAAAGTCAAGCCAGCCGATGGGCAGAAGCCTACCTCCCCTACATAATAATCTTCACAACCGGCTACCTGACCCAACTATCTCTCTATTGGATCCTAGGTACCTTCTCCACAGACCTCAAATCCTCATCCCGCACTGGCGGACTCTTCCGTGCGTTCGAAACAGCCGGCCAGGCCATCTCGTACGCTATCAACTCGCATACGGGCGATGATGCGAGGATTCCTCTCTATGTTAATTGTGCTGTTTTGGCTCTGGCTATTCCTTGTATGGTGTTGCTGATTCGGATGATTCCGGAGGTTCCGGCTTGTATTGATGTTGATGGCGGGGATGAGGAGGTTGTTATGGCTGTGCGAAAGATAGATTAGGGGGGAGAGGACTGTTTGAGATGGTCGGGAAGATTGTGGTATGCTAATAGCATATAATATAGAAGAATTTACAATATAGAGGCTCTTAATTCTTAGCTGCGGGAGATCTTAAGCGATGCGATAAGTAGCTAAGAGAATTGTTTTATACTGCTGTTATATATCGCCAGGCTCACCTCTATTCGTGTATACCGTGCTCTTAGGATCTTAAAACAGTAAGACCTCAACTTCAGTTAAATCTAATCCCTTCAATAGCAGAGGATTATTCTCCAACTCTCCGTGCTAATTCAGCCTAACTATTAGATCGCTGTCGTCCATTCCTACAAAACATATTGACCATATAATCCAAAATATGAATCAATCTTGTACAAATCAACTTTCTATCTACTTAAGATCACACGTTGCTCCCACTACTAGAGTGGGGCCCCCTGTAGAGCTCTAGAGTTCATATAACCATCTAGGATAACCCGGCTCGATCCTCCGAGAACAAGCGACCATTTTCATGCATCCGACGCAAAGATAAGAACTACAGATACATATAAATTACACCACGATGCATGCATACATGCACGAGTGCGCAACCGGCACTCACACTCGTAGCCGGTCCGGTCTCCTCTCTACATCCGGTTACCTAGCTAGCCAAGTACTTGCTTAGTAGGTATAAATTATAAATCTACATAATGGGCAAGCCAAGCCAAATCAACAGATACTATATTCTGTAGTATCTGAACTCGACACAAATTGCTTTACTCAATAGTTGCAAGTTTATTAAGTCGATAAGATAATCATGGTTCTACCTGTCGATAACCCAACGAAATCATATTGGATTGAGGCTGCTGAGTCGTCTCTGCGAGATTTTCATTCGACTGCCGACTTGCCACGCGAGGTTGATGTGGTTATTGTTGGGAGTGGGTATACGGGTGCAAGTACGGCTTATTGGATCCATAAAGTAAGTAGTACTTCTGATCTGATCTAGTCTCTCGAATTTCGAGTTTCGATTTCAATTTTACTTTCAACTCTGTTCAGAATCTGTCATTCGAGGATGCTGTCGAGGTTTCAGTACAGTTGGGTGAAGCAGAGCAGAGTATTGATGCTCGATGTAGTATACAGAGAATAACGAGAATGGCGTCAAGCCCCGGATGCTTATGTTTGAAGCGAGAGATGTTTGTGGTGGTGCTACAGGTCGGAATGGTTAGTTCTTACGTTTTTTTTCTCTCACCTTTCACTACCTCTCTATCTATCTATGTAGTATCTTTCTGCAACTTGACTTTTCAAGCAAATCAGAAACAATCAAGCTGTGGAGGCACGAAAACTAACAAAAAGAGCAAAAAAGGGGGACAATTAAGGCCCCACGCATACTCACGCTATCCAAAATGGTCCTCACGCTTCGGGCCAAACGGCGCCCTCGCACTCATAAAACACGAAATGGCACACTTGTCTGCATTCAGAGAATTGCTAAGCGAGGAGGGTATCTCCGATGAGGAGGTGAGTTTCAAACTCGGTGAGACGTTCGATGCTGCTATGACGGAGGAGGCCTGGCTTAGGCTTAGAGGTGCTTTTGAGGATATGAGAAGGGATCATGGTGATGATGGAGAGGTGATTCGTGAGTGTAGACTTATTGAGGATGCTGGGGCTGCGGAGGCGTTTACGCAAATGAGGGGGTGTGTTGGGGCTGTTGTGCACCCGGCTGGTCAGATGTAAGTACTCACCTTTCATACACCTTTTTCTATTCCCCATACACTGTATCCGTATCCTTCCATGAATAAGTGAATGAGCTACATGGTAACGATTCCCGTTCTCTCACCCCAGATGGCCCTACAAATTCGTCCACGCACTCCTCGGCATCGTTCTAGCAACAGGCACCCTGAATCTACAAGCACACACACCAGTCCTCGGCGTTTCAGACCGCGATGAAGCTGGTTGGATCACAGTCAAGACGTCCAGAGGAGATGTGCGCACGAAGACTGTAGTACATGCCACGAACCGATGGGCTTCGCATCTCTTACCCGAATTTGGGAATCTTATCTTCAGTAGTCGAGCAACGCTAGCTGCTATTAAAGCACCAGAAGGATTCATTAAACATACTGGTGCCCAACATTGGGATAATATCGTCAACGTAAGTTTGCAGCTTTGTCTAGTGAGTGAGCTGACTGAGCAACTAACTGAATGAAACAAAACAGAATTATCACCTCCAACTTCCTCCACCTCACAACACCATCATTATAGGCGGCGCGAGACAAATCCTCGTTCATGATCCAAGAAGTTACATCCTCAATGATGCAGAGGACAAGCAATTCGATGGCGTACCTGAGTTCTACCAGTCTTGGCCTGTAAAGAATGTTGTAAGTTGGTTGGGGACGGATCCAGCTGAGTTGGGGAGGAGTAAGGACGAGGGGGGATGTTGGTCTGGTAGTAAGTCTTCAGTCTTCAGTCTTCTAGCCTTCTAGCCTTTTCTTTTTACCAAGCACTCCTAGAACTTTATAGCTCCAAGAGCATCTTGATATTGATTAAGCAGTAAATGAATGTACTAACATATAAACAAACAGTTGAATCCTCAAGCATCGACGCCTTCCCCTTCATTGGCGCACTTCCACATCGCAATGGTCACTTCATAGCAGCCGGCTTTACAGGACACGGTACGTCTTCACACTCCCTACAAGGAACGGGTTCTTACCCCTACTATAAATATATCCACCAGCTGCACATCTTAACCCTAAACATCATCACTCAAACTAACCAAAACCCCAAGGCATGCCACGAATTCTGCTTTCAACCGCGCATATCACACCACTTATTCTAAACTCCTTGGAGGTCAACTACACAGCTCCCTCACTCGTGGCGCCATATCCTGCTCTACCGATACCCTTCCAAGTCACCAGTGAACGTGTTGAGAGATTACAGGACGTCGATGCTAGGGCTAAGTATGATGGGGATGTTAGGAGTGGCTTGGAAAGTGCGAAGAAGGCTTTTTGTAGAGATTTTGGGAGTCGAGTGGGCTTGGATTAAGTGAAGTTGTAGTTTATGATACATGGATGAATACATGGAGCTGAGATTGATGTTTAGAGCTTTAGAGTGAATTTGTGAATGGTTTGTAGTTAATAGTGAAGATAGACACAACTAGTGCTGAAGTAAGGCTAGGAGATTTTCTAGATTAGACTTCTAATGTTAAAGATAGTAACTTCTATATATAGAGAAGACTTATAAGTAGAGACTTAGAAGGTATTTTATAGTTTATATTTATTTCTTTATACTACTAGTATAAAAATGTATATATAACTACCTATTAAGACAGATATAAGCTACTATATTAAAAAGAATATATTAGTAATATAAAGTTCTAAGGTTATCTAATAGTAAGGTATACTATGTTTATATTCAAGACGAATTTATCACAGCAAGAGAACTTATAACAAGCGGAGACTTGAACGGTATTTTACAGCTTGCTATTCGTTCATAACTACCGGGATGTCAATATATATGGGTATATACAATTGAGATACAGGATGCCCTGGAACATATAATCAGCATTGTTTCTTCGGGCAAAGTCACAAGTAAGAAGTACTCACATCGTTGCCCTGCTGTGGGTTGCCCAACCTGAAAACAACCAACACCCTTCCCCAACCCACACAGCTCAGTATACACACCTAAATCTTGATACCCTCCAAAATCGACCTCGCCTCCTCGCTCTTCCACCACCCGCTCCCCTCCTTAACCGGGTTCCCAGGGAAGCTAAACTCATCCATACTCGCAGCCTTCATCTCAACGGAATACCCCGCCTCAGTAGGAGTCTGGTAATAGCCATCCTTAATAACAGCCGGGTGCTCGAAGTGCTCATGCAAATGATCGACGTACTCCAACACGCTCAACTTACCACTCACGACCACGTAGTCGATCGTGCTGAGATGCTGCGTGTATTCTGGCAGTCCAACACCGCCTGAGTGTGGTACGATGGGGATCTTGAATTTCTTGGCCATCAACAATACGGCTAGGACTTCATTGACGCCACCCATTCTGCAGGCGTCGATCTGGCACACGTCAATAGCGCCGCTGGCGAGTAGTTGTTTGAAGATCACGCGGTTCTGGCACATTTCTCCTGTGGCGACTCCGATGCCATCGGGGCGGAGAGCATTGCGGATTGCTTTGTGGCCGAGGATGTCGTCGGGCGAGGTTGGCTCTTCGATGAACCAGGGCTTGAACTCCTTGAGGTGCTGCATATACTCGATGGCTTCGGGGACAGACCAGACTTGATTGGCGTCAATCATGAGGATGTTGCCCTTGTCGTAACCAATGACGCTTCTGGCAATGGCCAAACGCTTTCTGTCTTGTTCGACTGAGGTGCCGACCTTCAGCTTGAAGTGCCGATATCCCTTTGACAGCGTCTCTTCAAGCAATCCCTTCATCTTGTCCTCGCCGTAGCCTAACCAACCTGCTGATGTCGTGTATGCCGGCACAGCCTTATTGTTCAACGCATCCTCGATTCTCTTCGCCTTACCGGGCTCCTCGGTCTTCAACAACGCGATCGCCTCCTCAGGCGTAATCGCATCCGTGATATACCTGAAATCAATACACTTTACAAACTCCTCTGGGCTCATGTCTGCCACGATCCGCCATACCGGCTTGTCCAGGGTCTTAGCCCAGAGATCCCAGATCGCGTTCACGACGGCACCGAGTGCGAGGTGGATTACGCCTTTCTCGGGTCCGATCCATCGCAATTGGGAGTCGGAGACCAGGTGGCGCCAGGTTTGGCCCCAGTTGGAGACGAGGGAGGAGAGTGTGCGGCCCTTGATGCGGTCCGCGACGTTATCGATGGCCTTGCAGACGATGTCGTTGCCACGGCCGATTGTGAAGGTCTGGAGAAGGGAGGGAAGGATATTAGACTTGCAGGTCATGGGAGAGGGAATTGGAGGAGAGAGAAGAGTGTAAGTACCATGCCATGGCCTGAAAACTTCGAGTCGGTCTTCAGGATGCAGTATGCGGCCGAGTAATCGCCAGCAGCGTTCATAGCATCAGAACCCGTCTTGTCGAGGGAAGTGGGAAAACGGACATCGCGCGTATCCCAGCCGGTGATGGTGACTTCAGCCATGATTTGTAATTGGTGTTGATGTTATTGTTGAAACTGGAGATGTACTGGCTGGTAAGTGGGGGGAACAATGGTCCTGTATCTCCAAGATGGATAGCAGATCAGTTCATATGCAAGTGGAGGAAGAAGCAAGGAAACCAAAGGTGGAGAAGAGGATGAAGGGGACAATTGGGGCTTTTATATAAAGTCCGTAGTCCGCAGAGAGAAAGTCAGATGGAGGATCTCTCAAGCAAAGGCTAAGTTCATGAAGTACGAAGGTACGAAGAAGTGACCATCCTCGTACCTCTCGGTCAGGAGAAATTCATAGCCCTGCCTACCCCTCGATAGTTATGGTTGTATGTACAGGAGTGGCTGGTTGGTGGGGGAGGTTGAGGGAGAAGTCGACGAGAGTGAGTGGTGGAAAAATGGGACGGAGAGAGAGTTGGAGAGTCCGGCAGACCCCGGTGCGCCAGTTTAACGAGAACGAATGGCGGTGGCGCGGGGAAAACGTCCGGCTGAAGTCTTCGCCGGCTTCTGAGTCGTGTGTGTCTGTACGCTGTGCCGGCATTGGCAATGGCAATGACAAGGACAATGGACGATGAGCTTGCATTGAGCGCGAGGCGACGAAGCATGTTTGAAGCTCCAGCGTTTGGTGTCTGCTTCGGGACCTTTTTCTTTTAATTTCCTTAACAAGTGTCTCTGACAATTATTCTAGTTTACTGCAATCTGTCTGCTACACTTATATCAGTCGACAAGATTTCCAAGTAGTCTACCTATAAGAGGGATTATATATCAATTAGACAGTACATAACAGATAGTAATCCTCTAAGAAACAATGTTAAAGTAACTTATTTTATACTAGACTACTACTTAAGATTATAGGTAAAAGAGAATAGTTATAAGTATTAGATAACTAAGAGAATAAAATCTTATCTATAACTATAACTATCTACTATTTAACTATCTTAGGTAGCTAATCTAGAATCTCTAATAATTATAGCTCTTCTAAGTAATATACTCTTAGTAATATAATATTATTACTATTAGAGTAGATTCTAGTAGTAGTTCTTTAACTTATCTAAGCTACCTATAACGCTACTATATAGCTACTTTCTATTATAGATATATATCTTTTAGCTCTAGAGCTGTACCTATTATATATATCTCACTAGAATTGTTCACGACTTTGAAAAAGTTGACTCTGTTAATTACCAGCTCGGCTATATCCACAAGCATGCTTAGGTAAAATACAGCAGTAAATACACAACTAACACCAGACCTATATCGTGCACCATTACGCTGGCCCATATATTCCATCTAGAACTCCTTGCCTTCCAAGACCATCCCGCTACATAATAACTGTCCCATCCCCCTTCTCCCTTAAGCATAGGCAGACCATAGCCATCTCTGCTTCCGGCAAGATGACTAAAAACTCAACAACAGCTTCAAATGACTTCCCTTCTCGCAATCACTCGGAATATCACGTGGGAACCTGCCTTCCCTCCGTTCAAAAACCGCTATGACAGCCTGAACGGCATCGTAATAAATCTCGGCCGTTCTCTGAAACCCAAGGCTTGCCCAAATGTTTGCTGCTATCATATTCGCCTTGATCTCGTCCCAGATGTGCTTCCAGTTGGCGAGAGCTATTTTGAAGGGGGCCGTGAGGGTAGAGATATTGGTTGTGGGGAGCGTTGTGAGGGGAGAGGCGAAAGTTGTGGCGTAGACGGTTGTGTAGAGTACTGTTTCAATATCAGTGACTGCTTTGGGAGGGGAAGGTGAAAGGAATATTTACGATGCATGAGCATCTGCATATCCATTGCATTCAACGCCCCAAATCTCAACATCTTCAAATCATCTTGCCAGTTCTCCTGATCGGCAGAAAACAGCATCATGAAAGCACTTTTTATCTTCGGTTTTGGATTTGGCAGACCATGGGGTTCCGAGAGCATATCCGTGTAGGTTGCATGCGCGAAGTAGCGGTCTTCGGCTGGGAATTGAAGGTCGATTTCGGCCCATTGCAGACGAGGGGTAATGTTATTAAAGAGCGCAAAGGCATTGTCAAGCATCATTGCTATCGTTGCCGTACGTATATAAGCTTCTTTTCGAACCCAAGTTTTGAATGAATGTTGGTCAGTAATAACAAAGTTTGGCGAATGTTGTACTTTGTTCATTCCCAAACATCGATAGATCTCGATGATTCTGCCGAATCTAGAATTACGGACTCGTTTTCGTGCCGTGGCTGTTCCTGTCCAATATTGGAGGACGATCATGAGGTAGGCGCCTTGGAACTCCTCTAGTTGGTATTGCTGCCACTGTGGTGACGCGTCGTCACCTGGCTTGATGTAGATTCGGCCTGGAAGGTCGTACTCGTCACTCAGACCTGGGATGGAGTAGATGTAGTTCTCGATCGTGTCGAGAAGTGCTTTGATCTTGGCTACATCTGTAGGATCTTTGGAATACTGAAATGTGTCAGTAAAGTTCTTGCACGAAGCTTCCAGAGAATCATAACTGACCATTCCCCCGAGAGCCATCAATGCAAGAACCAGTGGTAATGCAGCATCACATGGATTAAACGACGGCTCATGGACAATAGGACCATGCTTATGCCAATGCCGAAAATACAACTTAATAAAATGTGCAATCTTGTCTGCAGAAAGAAGCTCAAGGGCCTCCACGATCTCCTTGGATGGCAATGTTGGTGTAACTTGAGATGTTATCGTTTGATATAAATTCTGCCGGATGTCCAGCGCACGCTGTTCCAGCACCGATCGATCAATATACAGGGCTTCTGGGCCAGACCACAAGATGCCCGGCATCTGAATTCCAGGCCAGTTGTGGGTCTGTCGCTCGAAGGACTCAAATTCGAGACTACTTAGCAATTGATCAACATTCCCTTCTCCTCCTGCACTGTTCCCAAAATAATCGTAAGTCTGCGTTGGATGCACCATGATATTTGTTGGAGACTGCTGGTAGCTATTCGTGCCCACTATGGCGCTGGTAAAGTTTACAGCTCTTGTGCTGGGACTCATGGTTCCGGGGTAGCGCTCATGGAAATCGGTTTCTTTGGGACAATTGAGGAGAAAGCTAATGGAATTTCGATCAGAGCCTGTGGTGTCGGAACTCGCAGACGCATCCTGGTGTTCGACGTGCTGGACCTCGGCGTCAGGACTCGATGCTATGCTAGTCAATCCAAGTCCAGCTCTACCCAAGTAAGCCAAACGCACCTTGTGGCCGGCTCTTCACACACATCCTCCCAAACTCCCTGCATTTCCGACACGGCACCTCGTTGTCGCATTTTACCTTCAATCGTGAACACTCGTCGCATGCATGTCGTTTTCGCCCCCTCTCCAGCGAGCTTGGAATGGCTGAGGTGCCCCGTCGTTCGCATCGGCTGAAATGATCACGCAAGACATCGCTGAGGTCGCGATAAGCACATGCTCATAAGCTGAGGCTCTCCACTGCGCTACTTACCTCCGTTTGAAAGTCTTGGAGCAGAACTTGCAACTATACGGTCTCTCGCCTGAATCTTCAATTGCAAACGTCGTCAGCCCCCGGTTGGAAAATTGTGTGTCGCCATGAAGGATGGGGTAACATACGTTGCTGCTGATGCCTCAACAAATGGGCCTTGCGCTGGAACTTCTTGCCGCACTGGTTGCACTCGGATGGCGACTGTAGGCTTTGAGCCTCCATTTTCTAGCCTTTCCATGTTTGGTGGAACGTGGAGCAGTCGATCTGATCGGGTGTCACGCCGTGGTTCAGAAGAAAAAGAAGGACGAGATTTGCGTGTGGAAATCAATGTGTCTGTCGTGTGGGGGAGGATTCTGGGGTGAGGACCATCGGCTGGAGTCCCGAGGTTGTAACGTGAAACCCTTACACTCTTGCGGCCTGAGTCGTATTGAGTCGTGTTGGTGGAGCACGGAGATGGGCTTGAGTCGGAAAGATATCCGAAGCGACGGGCCGTTGTGGTTTGCCGTGTGCTTCGGCTTTTGTGCTCGTTTCTTTTTCTGTATTGTTCTCCTCTTCTGCTGTTCAGAGCGTGCGGATAGACATCGCAGCTCTGGTAGTGGCCATGGTCTTGCGTCTCGTTCTGCTTTCTGCTTTACGTCGGCTGTTTCCTGTCGGCTGTTTGCTGGTGAGGTCAGATAGCAGCTACCCATGTTCTTCGAGTCCTCCCAATGAAATAATGAGGTCTAGAATCTGGGGTCGAGGCATTTTGCTCGGGGCTGGTGTGCAATTATGTGTTGAAATGCCGATAGCTTATCCGGTTCTAGTTAGAGAAAAGAAGCAACTCGTCGCTAAGACGGCTGAAAGCGGCTGGGAGGGCCTAGGTTCCAAGTGGAATTATCCCGTCATCGTTGAAGCTTGTCAAGTTCCGTCGCTTCAATGCAGTTTGAAGGTGTTAAGAACACCAGATTCTGAACCAGAGTCACTCTATTACTGCTTTCAAGCTTTCCATGTGTCGAGAAACTCTCAAAATTGAATGAGAAGAGCAGGAAGACACCGACTCTTCTGCTTCGGTTAAAGAGAAAGAATGACGAGACCGGCATCGCCAACAAGGAAAAGCACCACAATGGTGGCAGAAAGACGTCAACTCCTTTCTAATCATATGAATCTCGTGCTCAGAGAATCGATACTAGTTAGCGATTCTCGAAGATAGCGGTCTAGAAGGGTTGGTCATAAGGAAAATGAGAAAATAAAGATAATCCTCGAGGTCAAGTTTTGCTAGTCAAGGCGAGGACGTGGAGGAGGTGTTATGACAACAGATACCGCTATCTGAGACCTACGTAACATGTTCGCTATGTGCAAGCAGAATTGACGAGGCAGGTCTCAGGAAAACTCTCAAGATCTAGACAAGTGTCTTGATATAAGTCTACTTCTTGCAGACAACTTCAATATCACTTTTCCACAGAGTTATAAAATCTCCTCGTACCTCTGATGTCCATAATGTCCAGTTTCTGCTAAATTAAGCTTCTGTAAGACCATTAAGCAAACTACACAACTCTGTTTCTCGCATCGACAGTACTTGCACACCTGAAATCTAAAGAAGCGACAACGTTGTATTTTTGGTCTCTGTTTTGCCTTGCAACTCGCTTGATGAAAGGGGCGCTAGCAGAAAAGTGGATATCCGTGCTCAACACGTCCCTAACACTTCTTTCTGCTCTCAACGCCCTCGCAGGTTTGTACCCGTTGTCTGGTCTGCTGGTCATGACGGCCCGGCGGAGGCACTACATTGGGGGTCTCTGAACAATACATAGCATCAATAATTCCGGCATGTTTGTCCTCGAGATTGTTCATGCGAATGACCATACGGGTTTGTGTGCCGCGCGTCATTTGGGCCTTTGGCAAATATGCAGAATTGGGAATGCCCTTCTAGTAAGAGACCGAAAACATTTTCCGTATGCTGGTAGGTGGTCTATGTTCCATAATGCCTCATGGCTAGGTCTAATCGAGGAATGAAGCTGCTTCAAGGTCACCTAATGAAGTTTGTCAGAAGGTATTGAAGTACGACTGTACCAGCGTGAATCAATTATTAGATCTAGATATACTCTCTTAGCTACTTAAATTTAGGCCTCTCTCATTCACCATATCGAAGCCAACGAGACTATTGTCTCTATCTATGTAAACCTCAATTCTGCTGGTATACCTGTGCCGGATATACGTGCTCTTGACTTCAATGACGTTCTTCATTCCTGGTGTACTAGGGCTACGTGCCTACCTTATTCTTAAGGGGTTCCCTTTTGTAACCCCTAAGCTAATATCTAACTCTAACCCCTAACCCAGATCCAACCAAGTCTTCAGATCCCCTGTCCCCCTCCCTCCTACAAAATTTCAAAAAACGAATATCACCTTAACAAACATCTCAAACACAAGCAACATGGCGCAGTGGAAGCGCGCCGGGCTCATAACCCGGAGGTCCCCCGATCGAAACGGGGTGTTGCTAGCTTTTTTGTCCCTTTGTGTATTTACATTGTTCTTTTACATTATTTCTTTTGCCCCTTACATAGGTTTTCTTCCTATTCATCTTTTTTCTTATTTTAAGTTTTTTCTTTCTTCTTTCAACGAGGAGCTGAAGGGTTGCAGGGAGATGGTTGAGGGAGGTTTAAGTGGCATGACTTTGTGGGTTAGGTAGGTCAGTTCGGGAGGAGTGATTGAGGTCTACCTCTCTATTAAGCAATGGATGATGGATCTCACTGTGGCTTCAAGCGAGCATGGAGAGTCCGACCAAGGTATGAATTTTCGGCTGTATCCAGATTTCTATCCCCTTGTTCCAATCGATTGTTCTTAGGATATATTTCACAAAATGGAGTTCCCAAAGGAATGCAGTTTCTGTACAATACTTGCATTGGTCCTATGCACGCCCAGTTGGAATGTCTTCGTTTGGAGGACCACAGCTTGGATTCTTGGTGCTAAGTTCATTCGTATAACTCAACGCATATATATCATACAATACCACATGCTCGACTACTGTATTGGCTACCAAAATCTCAATTGTCGCTTGGATTGTTCGTCCTTGTCATAGCTGAAGCCTCGTCTTCTTCCCGTGACAGTATGTTCCTTGCCCCGACTCGAATGCGCTTGAGATTGAAGAAGTTGGCTCTCAGCTATGATTATCACTTGTCGATGCTGCCTTCCCGAGCAAAATGCAAGTTGTGTTGCCCCTCGACAACTTGTCGGGCATTCGAGCAATGCTCCTTCCTCGACCTCGCTAGCGTCACTGGGCCATAGGGTGCACTTTTCTTTGCTCCTGGCTGCTCTGCTCTGTCTTTCATCCAAAGCCAAAACATCACATTCCTTGCACGCATCAACCACTTTTGGCTGTAGTTCTTGTGTGTCACTCCAAAGATCGATCACCGACGTTCCTCATTGTTTGATACGGGCATTGCATTGTATCTTTCGTCACAAACCCTCCAGATCATTATGGACGCCCCCAATTCTGTCGTGAGTATCATGGACGCCGCCAGTTATGGCCAGAGGGCTGCAGCAGGTCAACTCGAAATGATAAAAGCAAAGTACCTGCGCGATACCACGACTGACCATACACCCTTTATTAGCCGGTATCAACAAGTAAGTTCATTGTTTTCTACACCAACGCACGAAATTTGTTCGGAGGATGTCTTCTGTTTGATTGTATCTGACCCTTCACTAGCTATCCAACACGGCCAGATCCGCACTTGCCGATATAGATATGGAAAGCTTTGAAAATATCCTCAAGGATAACAAGGTCGTGCTCCGCAGTCCGACACTTCCAAGGCTTTGGATGCTCAAGCACATGGAATTACATTGCCGCTTGTTAAGGTGGGAGCGGCGTAAGGTATGCCTAGAAATGAGGTTACTCAATGTGCCGGATCAGGTGATGGAGGCTCTCCTCATACCGGAATGGGCACTCATCGACGGAGATTATGATGAGCAGATGCTGAATGATGGTGAGAATCCCTCTCTTGCAGTGTTCTTGCCGGGCTTACATGGTGCAGCAATTCAGCGGAGCAACGAGCGAAGTTCTTTTGAAAAAGTCCGTGAACGCTTCCGCGCGGGGTTGCTTAGAATTGGACGGAGTTCGATGGAGGAGGATCAATAACTGGAGAACGTGGGAAAAGAAGAAACTGTATCAAATGCTGTAACACCTGCGAGCGGAATGGATGAAAAGGTTTAGTGCTAGTGTTGCGTAGCTTGGGTCAAGCAGGAGCAGAGCAACACGTGTCTAAGACCTCCAGGAGTCCAGTTGGTCTCTCTGATTCCGTACTTCCTTTCGGGATGTGAGTATCACAAGCAGCATATTAGCAGAGGATAACAAAGCAATGGACTTAGGGCTGTTAAATATCGAATAGGGAGTTCAATGCAATACATGATTCAGAAGAATGACAAAAGTCCTACAGACTTACTCTGATATTCCTACGTCTTGGCTCGTCCTGATACTCCTACTATATAAAGTTGGTTTAAGTCGCTCAAAGTGGCTATTATTGAGGATATGTATACATTGTTGATGAAGTGACAAGCACTCGAATTTGAGTCCGCGAACAAAGGGAAGATGTTGAGAAAAGGCCGTTCAACCTTTTCTTTAACTGTACAGCTTTCATTCCTAATGTGAGGCAGCGTTCCTTCCCTCTAGGGAAGCTGTATGGCTAGCTCGTTTCGCTGCGTGGTTGCACTTCAACACCTTTTTTTGATGACCATCCTCCTTCAATTTTCAACATCGACATCGAATCCAAACATTGGCATTAAACATCGACATCAAGTATCAGCTTCAACATCAATCATGGTAGTCACAATTTTACCATCGCCTGGGACGTCAGGTCGGAACATCGACAACTTGGTCGAAACGTCGAAGGATCTTTTAGATGCCACGTCAGCTGCTTGGGCAGCCAGCTCTATTCAGCGCTCCAAAGTAGCTTCCTCCCCCACTAAGCACCGGAAGATAGAGTCTGAGGAGCGCCATATTATGGCTTCTTCCTTCTTCAATGATAATATTATTTCGTACTGGCTCTCAGAACGAGGTGTAAGGACTCGCCGTACAACATGTTTTTCCCCTCCAATAATACCATACGGCAATGGTTTTGTTCAAGGCAGTATGTTGATGTCCAGATCCATGATGTCAAACCTCACTCTGGTCTTGATATCTCGACTGACAAGCGGACCCCTTACAGTTATTCGAGCGTTCCAGCAAGATTTGCACCTCGTATTGGGACCAGACGATGTTTGGCTTGCAATCATTACCCAGTTCAGCGCTTATGTCAATGCGAATGAAGAGCTTCGCCGTAAGGTCTTCGTTGTGCACGAGGGAAAGATAGAGATCAAGGTTGACGGATACTTCAAGAAAGGGTATTGGGGCAATAATTGCACGTTACTCGCAGATCTCATGAACGACCATATCCTCGATATGGAACTCAGAAACTGGATCATGCCAAATTTCACGACCACTTCAAGTCACGACGAAGAGGTTGCCGCCATGGTTATGATGGGAACTCTGCAGAAGCATTTCATCCATGTCGGCCCCAAAGGCTGTGGCTTTCCATCTGTGTCGCTTACGGGCACCATCGACGACTGGTTGGACATACTTGCAAGAGTGGAAAAGCTCACAGAGTATGGCGAACAAGCCGCTATATGGAGCAAACAACTCGTTCCAATCCTCAGACGGATGGCCGCATCCTTCCACATACCTGATTCCCAGGAAACCAAGGACTTTTGGCTTCGAGTCTGTCATGCTAACGTAGTTCACGAAAGCGATAGTAGGGCTGCACTTTCAGGATGGATTACAGCATTTTGCTTCTGGTCCGAGAATGGTACATGTCTCAACCCAGAGGTACCCCCACCCGTGGACGATCTACGATCCGTAAAGATGGATGGCCTTCACGTGGATGACAAGGACGTGGATAGCATAGATGTAAACAGCGCACGACTGGTGCTGGATGGTATAGAGTATCACCACATATACCTAGAGAGTGAGGCATACATGGCGAGCAGCATTCCTAGTGGGGTAGTTTCTCTGCCCGTTCAAGTTCCAAGCAAGTTTGGAAAAGAATTCATGTATGATGGTACAATCATTGCAGGCTCAGTTGGAATGGCTGAACGTGCCGAAGTCGACACATATGTTACGCCTAAATCTGGATGGTGGCTGCTTCAGGACGCAGTCTTGCACTTGGCTTGAAATGAGTTGCTCCAGTGATATGGTACTCGTGGGACCGAGAAATGAGGATGGTTTTGGTTTTCTAGTGGTAATAAATGAATTGTTTTCCATACTAGTAATACCTCGTCAGGCTCGGACTTGGTTTGTGGCGTATGTGAGGTTAGTTGTATGTCCTTGCTAGCAGATATGTTTGTTGTGAGAAGAGAATGCTGTCGTCTGAACTATGCCTGTAAATTTAAGCTCGGCTTGGCTTCTAGGTACGAAAGGTACTTGGTAGCTAATTTTCAGGCACCATGTCGCTCGCTTCATAGCTCAGTAAAGGGGTTTAGGGGTTGGGGTTGGGGTCCAGGGGCAGCAATCAACTCGGTACTTGCAACGTTTCCGCGTCATCCATGATCCTTTTTCCCGCAGTGCCCCAGATCAGATGAGATGAGATGGCCAAGGGTTGTTTCATGCTACAGTATGCTCTGGCACGAAACGGCAAGCAATCGCAAGTATCTGCACGAAATGGATTGATCCTTATACGGTCGGAAGTCGCACTAGATGGGGATAGGTCGATGGATCGAATCGAGTCACCGTGGCTGTAGCTGTAGGGGCATGGTGGTGGTTATCTTGTCGTTGCTGGCAGTACGCTGGCTGTAAGTACTTGTCGTACTGTAACTCCAGGCCTGCCCTGGTCGTCGTCGGCATTGGCACTTAGCCGATAAGTAGGCACTGCAAAGGTAAAAGCATCCCTCCTTCCTCATCTGATGATGTTTTTTTTGTTTCATGCACGACGAGTAGATTGGCTTGCTTGGCTTGGTCTTCGCCGCGGTGCATCGGTGTTGTTGCTAGATGGCGCCTACTACTCGCTTCCGTCCGGTATTCTCTGGTTGGTAGCGTGCGGTATTGGTGTTTTTTCCGGATAGATTGCGGTGTATGAGAGAAGAGATTTGCTTGTGATGGGATGGATGGGTAAATGCGTGCGTGCTCTGCTCTGCGTACGTGGGCTTGGTTCGTTGGCGGAGTTGGTTGGTGCTGCTTGCTACTGTCCTGTCTTGTCTTGTCCTATACTGGATGAACCGGGTGTGGTGGTCTGGGTGGAGCGTCTCTTCCATGGGTCCCTAAGCAAGTCCTGATTTATTGAGTAGATTGTATCGGGGGAGGCGGAGGGAAGGCAGAGGAGAGGAGGCCAAATTTACGGAGTATGATATTAAAGGAGCTGCGTCTCCTTGTTTGTTGGGAGCTTTCTTCTTCCTCTTACCTACTTACTACCTGCCACCCACCATAGGCACTGATCTATCCTCCCACGTTCTTTATCCATCTACTACCACCTTTGCGGTACCCCGGGTATCCACCATGAATCTCAACGCTATTCTCCTCGTGCTGGCAAGCTTGTACCTCGAACGGGTATCTGCTGTTTCTTGGTACTCATGATCCTTCTCTTGGTCTTGTGGTTGGTTGTCGTTCGGGTGGAGGTAGATAGATGGATTGATGGTTAACGTATGCATGGCCCGTGCAGGTATTTTCTTCGATGGTATACTCCTGCGACTGAGTATCAGTTTACTGAGGTAGGCGGCCTTGTCTTTGCCCCTTTAGAGCTGGACACTGGATTGAATCGAGTGATGGAGAGGCGAGTGCGAGGCTAAGAGGTTTCTAGTTTTCTATGGATATGGTTATCCCCACGCTTCCTGCTGCTGGGACCTATTATCTTTGGCCTGGATTGCAAGATCTGGGAACCACGGGTGAGTCTTCTTCAAATTCTTAATCATCATCTGACTGGCTTTTGATGTGGATGTGGAGACTAACCCGACGGTCTTAGGTGTATACCAGGAAGTTCTTGATGGGAGGAGTGGCACTTGGTGGATTGGGGCTGGCTGGTGTTGCAGGTGAGTTTGTACTTGGGCCGATTCCCAGGAAGGTTGCATGCTTTTGAATGATGGGGTGAGGGTTGGGATGAGGAGAGTTTGCTGATTTGATTTCGTGGGATGTAGCAATCCGAGTCTTTCTTGGGGTAGTGGGTTTAACGTGGCTGCTGGGACCACGGTTAACATTGATATGGTCCGCGGTACCACAGACGTAAGTACCTTCGCTCCAGAATCCTGTCTCCTTTGATTTCTCCACGATTTGGAGAATCGAAGAACGTGCTCCTTGAGGCGCGGTTCAAAGACACCCAAGTTCTCGTCTCCTTAAGTAAATTCTGATCTATCTACTGACACTCGGGACTACAGTGGACATCCTACATAACCCAAGGCAGCCAAACAGTAACCGATGCCTTCCCGCTCTGTACGTATCTCCAAATTCGCACCTAATCGCGATCCCCATTTCAAAACACTCACACAAGGAAGAACAAGAGAAACTAACAAACCACGCTCGTTCGCAGCATACAAAAACATGAACCAGGCACTTCTAGCCATTGAACTCTACGACGTGACCTGGGACTTTGGAGCCTTGACTTGGAACAACGTCAAGATGGTTATGAACACCACCGAGACAGCGTGGTGTACCAAGTAAGTTGCCCTCTCTTTTGCCGCCTTTACTTTTGCCGGGTAACGTAACCGAGGGAGAGGAGATGGAGACGGAGTATGATGAAGGAAGGAGAAGGAAAGCTAATAGGATGAATAGTGCTCCCGAGAATTACAATTCCGCTACTGTGTATACCATGACCACGCCTGTTGCTACAACAAATGGTGGTTCGACTACTTGTACCATTGCGAAGATTGTCATGGAGAGTCCCGCTTGAGTGATCTTTACTCCAAGGGGTAGAGGAGATTGCTAGGCACTTGGTCGATTGAGATGAAGGTACGGCTATCGAGGTGAAACTTAAGGGATCTTAAGCCGAGGGTATGTTGGAGGTTTTTAACTGGCTTGTGTATAGTGGCATGATTAGCGATTTATTCTCTTCTTAAAATAGGTATATATATACCAATTTTAAACACTTTATCTTTCTATACCTACCTAGTAAGCATTAAATACAAGGGTCTTTTTAAGTTTCTACGAGGTTACTTTAGTATTTACTAATTAAGATTTATATATCTATATAAGTAGAGACTAGGGGTACTACTTTATAGACTAACTTATATAAATCTATGAATAGAACCAGGGTATTATATTTTCTTATTATACTTTAGTTTCTAAGATAGAATTACACTCAAGTTTTAACTAGGAAGGTACTTTGTTATAGATTATATTACTATGTTAAGTTTTAGTAGAACTTCAATTATATTGGCATAGCTATTTCTATAAGTTTATACGCTTATATTCTGACAAAATAGCCAAGATATCACAAATTAGAAACAAGAAACCGAATTAGTAGACTCCTAGACTACCTACCTACATCTCAGTTATATAACTCTACTTTTATTCAAAGCTTCGTCGCACCAACTACCTCCTTTACTTTCCTACTCCCAATCACCTCCCCAACCAAAGCAGTAACCTTCTCGGCAACCCCAAAACTATAGATATACCCAGCGCCCGCGTTCCCATAAGCATGCACGATGTTTCCCACCCTCTCAACCCTCAACCCTCCCTCCCTTGCAGGTCTAAATCCCACGATATCCCTCACAAAAACGACCTCATCCCCATCACGCTCCGCTTCCTCCTTCCCCTCCCCCCCAACGCCAGGCTCACGCCCAACACACAAATCCAAGCGGTCAAAAGCGCCCCCAGTAACACGAGTAACCCTCCTCAAGATATCCCCCTTCAAACTCACATCAACCTCAGCATCCCTCCTGTCCGATTTGATCCCGCCCAAAACAACACCACCAGATCCAGGGCGCGGAATGACATAAGTATACTCCTCACCGCCTTCGCGCATCACCAATTCTTTGAACGTCGTTTTCACAAACATTGTTTGGCCTCTCACTGGTATCATGTTTTCATCAGCAGCAAGTTCCTTCGCGCCCAGACCAGATGCATGAATGATAATGGCCGCCCCCGAAATCGCCGTTGCTTCTTCGAAGGTCCGTATTTCCCGTCGGATGAAGTTGACTCGTCCCGTTGCTAGTACTTGCGCTTGTAGCCACGGGAGAAGAATATCCGGGTTCATGGCCAGCGTGGTATATTTCGCACCGGATTTCACGCCTGCTGGTAGATCGGCTTTGGGTATGGTGCGGTAGTTTGGGACGAGGTCTTTGTACCAGACTTCTCTCTCCTGCTCCTTCTCGTTGTCATCTTTGGCGTTGGAATTGGAAGTCGAGTCAAATAATTCCGTCATGGGATAAACGGCCACGCCGCTTTCTGGGTTGGTGTGAGCTAGGGTCCAGTAATACTTGAAGGATGCTCTTTGCATTTGTTGTTCCGTGGCCGAGATTTTGAGTTGTGGGTGGAACACTGCGCCCGCCCTGTTCAGTCATAGGACTTTGTTAGTATGCGAGGTAGGAGGTAGGAGGTAGGAGGTAGGAGGTAGGAGGGGAAATGTAGGAGACGTGTTAAGCGAGGATAGATAGGGGACCAGAGAGAACATACCAAGGACTAGCCCAACCTTGACCCATATCTCCCGGCAGGTCACGGGCTACGATTGTGATTCTGGTCTCGGGGTGGTGTTGCGTGAGGAGTTTTGCGCATGCGAGGCCTGTTATGCCGGCTCCGATTATGCAGATTCCATTTGCTTCTTTAGCGGTGGCCATTTGTAATTTATGCTAGCTAGAATGGAGTATCTGGCTGGAGTCTTCACTTTGAGATGTTGCAGGTTGCGACTCTTGGAGCGTCGGTATTTGGATTGTGGGAAAGTGGGATGGATACACTTTAGATATCTAGGTTACAACATCGCCCGAGAGTGGGCAAGTTATGTGGTAGCCTTGTTATCTCTGTAGGTCCCTCGGTAGCTAGCTATCTAGAATATCTAATTTAAACTTCTATTAATTTAATTATAAAGAGTATAATCTATTTCTCTAGAATATACCTACTCTAGCTAATATAAAATATATTAAATACTAAGGTAGTAATAAAAATAGTATAAGAAGTTTTAAACTATAGTAGAAGAGAGAGATACTAGGTTATAATAATATATTCTAGACGAGTACTATTCTCTTTATAAGCTTAAACTATAGAGATATTACTAGCTTTAAAAGTACTAGCTTTAATAGAAGTTAGAGCTTCTACTAATCAATAGTAATAATATACTATATGGTAATCTCTATCTTTAATATTATATACTATCTAAATCTAAGACCTAAAAGAAATAGAATAGAAATAGGTAATATTACGTGTAACTCTTAAACGTTTACTTAGGGTTTCCTTTCTAGGAATTAGATAGATGTATATTTAATAATTTTGTTATAGAACTGTTTTATAAATATTTACCTACTTAATTATTAGAATTATTATAAACAGGCACAAGTTAAAAGCAGCGAAGCTATTATTTATTTATCTAGAAATAATACAGATAGATCACTAACTACATCTATCTGCTGTAATCCTTAAATTGCAAGAAACACGAAAAGGCTTTTCCAAAGTACGTGCTTGCAAGAACCAAGAGCTTTTACTGTTGCTTGAGGGTCCATGACCCTTTCTTCTACTGAAGAAACACCCCCCAGCCGAAGACTTCGAAGACTTTGTAAATGAGAGTGGAAGATGAAGCATACGCTTGCCGCCCACTCCCCCAATCCCTTCCAGCACTGTCTTCCACACCTCATCCAAGATACCCCTCTGCACAAAAAAGGAGCAAAAAGAACTCTCTTGACTTTTGGACAACGTGCCAGTCGCCAGCCACACCAAGATCGAGAGTCACTGACTATGAATTCTCGAGAAAAGAAGGGAAAATATCTTGCCGCCAGATCGTCATCACCAACATTATTAACAATTAACAAGAGATCTGTTCAGCGGCTTTCGCCTCAAGACTTCTCTCCAGGGTGATCAGATCCCGGAATCCTTCCTTCCACTTCAAGTTCTCTTCTTTGGTCGGTCTCGGCAATGGAGCTCTGGCAAAGCCTCCGTATCCATACCAAGACTGCATGCCGGCCTTGGTGCTGACAATACCACCCTGGATTGCAGCCCAATCGCCTTTAGCAACCGTCTCCTGCATTGCTTGTGCCTTCTCGTATTGTCCTGATTTCCACAACCGCAGTAGCTCAAGACAGCTTCTTGGAGCGATGTTGGCTAGTCCAGCCAAGATTCCATGACCACCTCCAATGAGGGATTGTAATGTGAAGTCGGCGGAGCCACCTAGGACAAGAAAGGATGGAGCACTGCCGTTGGTGATGTTGGCCTTGTGGGATTTAGTAGCGGCTACCACGCGATTCAGCTTTCCAGTGTTGCCGCACGTGAGCTTGACTCCCACGATGTTTGGGTGCTGTGAGAGTTCAATGATGATGTCGGAACTCAGATCCATGCCAGAGACGGCTCCGGGGTAGTTGTAGATGAGAATGGGGATGGGACTTGCATCGGCAACTTGTTCGAAAAACTGAATGACTGACGCTGCTGCTGGGGAAAACAGAGGTGCGTAGTACGAAGGAGGGAGGACAAGTGCGAAGTCGCCGCCAGCCGTGGCGGCTTCTCGACAATACTGGATCGTTTCCCGCACTGATTGAGCACCACAGCCAACAAGGACGGGCATGTCGACGAAGCCAGCTGAGTTAAGGGCACTTCGTGTGGTTAAGGTGACAGTCTGGCGTTCAGAATGGCTCAGATGTACTGCTTCACCATTGGAGCCTTGGGTCGTGATGCCAGTGACGCCGGCTCGAGCCAGACGGACGGCATGTTCTGCTATTGTGGCGGTGTCCAAGTCCTCAGTCTCTGGGTCGAAGAAGCAGATAGTTGGTACATAGACCCCGGGAACAAGAGAACGTGGTCCCTCGGCCATGTCGATTGATGTGCTGCTGAATGACGAGGAGAGTGAATCTGTCTGGAGATCGTTTCGGAGGCCTGACGACAGTGTTGGCCCCAAGGAGATGTTATTGAATCCTTGAGTGAAGCTTCCAGCTGGCGAGGGAGCGTCGTTGTGGGGGGACATCGTATGTTTTGTGGCTGATCCTCCAGGCACAGGCGTAACGTGGGAACAGTGAAGCAGTTGAATATTAAGTAAGCGTTTTCGAAAAGTCGCTCCGGTAAGTGAGAGCCGGACTGAATGTGGAGAAGCTAGGGTGTGATGAATTGAGTTTGAAGGAAGAAGGGTGGGATAATAGGGTGATGGTCGAGGTGAAGGTGGATATAAGTTGACTAACTTGTACTGTAGGGACGATGCAACGGACGGGGAAAGCTGTGTGCTCTGCTTACACTTAGACTTCTACCTGCACACTGGGGATGTCCTCAGATTAAGTATTGTTCCCATGGATGTCGTGGCGCGAGGAATGTGTGAAGACGGTCCGCTGATTAGTCAAACAAAAGTATGAGGGACGATGGCTTGGATGGGAGCTGGGCCTTTCTTTGCCTTGGGTAACGAACGAGTTGGACCGGGTTCTGTTCTGCATAGTGTGGGGGTTGACGCCGCGGAGGACGGAGGGAGTGAGAGCAGACAGACACACACACACGGGCATTGCTTCAGCTCCAGCCAGCACGAATGAGCACTACTCACCAGCCGCAACCGTGTGGTTCTGCCTACCTTTCGTCCTCCATGGCCAACTCGTCGTCGTCGTCTACCACCACTACCACTGCGAGACGGTAGTGAGGTAAGTCCACGGGCAGTTGGTCGGGCAAGCATGATGCAGGCTGTGCTGGTGTGCTGGTGTGCTGGTGGGGCCAAGAAGTATAGAAGTCAACGGGCATTCTGACACCTCGTAACACTCCAGTCCTCTCAAGAGGGGACTTCCTGGGAAGAAGTGACCGTTTTGGTGCAACTTGCAGCCGAAGCAGATCTGCGTAGATGTTGTATATCAGCTGAGGGGAAGGCACTCATGGGTAATGCCCAGTGCTCGTCAGGTGGCCCTTGTGTGTACTGGATGTCGAAGTGCCAGTACGTCGGCGGTGCAGTTGAGCTGTCAGCGCCAGCATGAGGCCGTGCGGGTGATTCGCTGCGCTCCCCAGGCCGTTGTTGCCACTGTCGAGATGTGCACTGTGTCCGCAGAGCCTCAACCGTGATGATGGTTGTGGTGTATCTGGCATGAGAGTTGCTTTTTCCCAGCGATCAAGCACACAACGGGCGAACCAAGTTCGCAGTCGACCGGGGAACGAGCCGGATGACCACAATCAGCAAAGGCTCATCTCAACGCTCGAGGGTTGTTATACGCCCAACCAATGCTGGATGCAAACATGGAACGCAAGCACAGCACAGCACAGCACAGCTGCTACCACAGCCCACTTGTGGCCACCGCATCGAGTGCAGTGCCAAAGTACAAAAGTACTGTCCATTGCCTTGCCATTGCCGTCGCCTTTGACGCGCGCGCAGCAGCAGCAAGTCTGCTGATGCTCTCCTGGCCACTGCTGACCTTTGTCGCCAACGAATCCTGTTCCTGCTTCTGCACAAATCGCGGGGTCACTTCGTACAACCGCACACAGAAGACGCGACCTTACCTGTTGCAGGCGGCGCGCAGGCCCTGAACCTGGTGATCATGGCTGGGCCAGCGTCGTAGTGATGCCCAGGATCACGGCTTTGGGAACGTGGGGGGCTGGGGAGGGGCGAATTCTGAGCAGCGATGATGCCAATGATGCCAATGATGCCAACGATGCCAACGATGCCAATGATGCCAACGACCATCCCCGCCATCCAATGCCATCGCGCAACGAAGCTGGCTGAGGAGGCTGACAAGCTGAGGAGCGCGTAGGCGGGCATTACGCCGCGCCATTTACATCTCATCACGAGACCAGCCACAGCGTTGACGGTGGGAGTTCAGCACAATCATGTCATATGTCGTTTTGGATGTGCTGTCGGTCCCCCGCATTTTGAGGACAATGTACGAAAGGACAGGACGAGAGGAGGGACAGGCAACACACCCTTCAGCCGAGAACCACTCTCCTCCTCTTCCCGAGGGAATCTCCGTCGCTTGACTTTCTGTGTTCGATTCGAGGACCGTAGAACTACTTGGCCCTCCCCGCTGCGTTCTGTGCAGTATCTCCGTTTTTATATCCAGCAGGGCCTGCGTCGAGGGCGTGGGCTTTTCTTCCACGCTGGGTCCTGATACATACAACATGTTATTCCAACAGTACAGCACGACTCCAGACGCTCTGGCTTCCTCGTCCAAAAGTCAAAAGGCTTCACCAATGGGTAATCGTGGTGAACTCCATACGACGCTATCCCACCTACAGTATCTCTCCATCTGCCCATCTCTGGAGCACCGGGCAACTTACCGCTCTCGTTCTGACTTCAGCCCTCTTCGCCCCAATCGCCTCATGCAAGATTGCCTCCATGGTCCCTGAACTCAGTCAGAGAGTCCGGTACTGAGGAGTTCTAGTGCTTGCAGGTTGCCAGAGATCCGTGTCCTGCCCCCACGCCCCTCGTTGTCGCTCGCCCGACGTCGCTCGCTCCTCGACGAACTCATACCGAGGCACAGGCCAAGGTTTCTTCGCCGTCGAGCATTTCTCTTTGCCACGTCTGTCGTCGGTAAAGTCACAAGTACACTGGCTTTCTTTCCTGCCTTCTTTCCTCCCTTCTTTCTGTCCCCATTCTTCGACGCTCGAGGCCTGAAGAAGTAAACTGGAATGTGCGCGGGGGGTGAAGGTTAGAATGGAGAACCGGCAAGCGCTCCACCTTCGTTGCCGACTACATACATGATGCTTCAACGACGTCCTTACAGCCAAAGGTATAGAGTTGTCAAGCCTCCAAGCTGACCTCGCGGCTATGCTTCCTAGCTTCCGCCAGAGACCGAAGTTGTCATAAGCGCTCTCATTGAGGCAAAATGAGTGGCAGGGTCTCACACGCCGCTACCCCTCATTTCATCTTCATCATGATTCCCTCGCGCCTCCTTGGCCGTCGTCGGAATATGACAAGTCTGGTCTGCAATACGGGAATTTACCACTGTCTGCAAGAAGCCCAGCTCTGTTTCGTATTATTCTTACTCAACGTATACAACATCTCCATATTTCCATCCAACAAGCCTCCCGCACTGCGAGTCCTCTGACTAAAAGACCTGCGAAGAAGAGTGGGAACCTTGACAAGCCGTCTCGAGCGAGGCAATTGTGGGAGGAGGAGCATTTCCAAGAACAGATGCAAGAATCGAGATGGTGGCTAAGTAACATTCAAACCCTTGTTGTGCCCGCTGACTCTGCATTGCTGTACTCTGTACAACCGTGTGAATTTCCAAGTACTTGTCAAGGCCAGATATTCCCGGTTGCGATGCGCGACGAGATTTGCTCGAGATTCCCCTATGATGATTGTGCTTGTGCCACCTCCTTAGAAACGGAAAGAATTCCCCGATGCATCATCAGGATGCAATGCAGCTAGGCACAGAATAGTGATAGTAGTATCGACAGCCATCTATCTGCACCCACGGTAAAACCGATGCGATGTGCAAACTGTGGGGACGAGCTACTGTGATCCTTGGACCTTGAACCCTACCTTAGACCTTGGAACTCGTGGGGGGTCTTCTTTTTTGCCTCTGCTTTACTGCATGTCGTCCGGATGAGAGACGAACACGAGTAAATACTCGCTGGAAGGTTCTCCGAGTCCGAGAGGGAGGGGAGCTATGCATCATCATTACTGGTTACTGTATTTTCTGTTTTTGTCTTCCTTTCTTTCCTTCCTTTAGCGGGAACGGGCGGATTGTTCGTGGGTCTGATACTAATCTACACGTCGGGGCTTTTGTTTCGTAGGTTAGGTTTAGGTACTGTACTCTGTAGATATGTGTAACGTAGCGTGAGATAGGATATAAAACTATTACTACACTATAATACTTGTTTATATTTACTACTGTGATACACTACGTGTTATAGACTATATATCTATAATAATCTTTTCTTATTTACCATTATAAAGAGAAAAGAGAGAGAAGAGAAAAGTAGATATAAATACTATTCAGACTCTATTTATTATTTAGAAAATTCCTACGTGTGTCTTTTATTAAAGGATTTTCACTTTGATATACGAATCTTTGTTACAGGACTATGCTATGTCTAGTGGCCTTCTCTAGATATATTTAACTTCAACTTGAATCACACATTCTCTCTCTTCCTCTTCTACCGTATTCGAGGCTTCTTACCACCTACGCTTAAGACCGTCCCCTGACGATTTTACACGGCAGAGAACTTATATAAGCTAGGTATTCATCTATAGTTTTCTCTCAATAACTTGTTTTTGGTGTCTGTGTTGATCGCCACGCCATATAGCTCCTCGTCGTCGCTAACGATCCGTTACATACATTGATAGCCTCTAAACGCTCCCGATTATATGCGACGAATCATCTTATGCGGGCTCCCACGTTCATCTAGAATTCCTTAGTGAACGCTGCAGAGTAATCTGATCCGTTAATCGAATAGCCCTTTGCGGTATTGAAAATTTTGAGCGAGGCATTGATCTTCAAGCCGCTTGTCTTTATCCCTGATGGCGGGATTCAGACTGAAAAGGGTCATGGTCGAGATACTATCATACCATAGTTAGCATGGATTAGCGTGATTGCGTCAGCTGCTGGAAGGCTTTCCATATCGTCCGAGCAAGGGAAAATCATCTGCGCTCCTTGACATGTTGCGGCGCCGTTCCTTGCAATGTTCTGGTAGGTAGACATCATGTTACCGCCGCCGCTGGCTGAAGAGGGCATCTTTAGCCAAGTCTGTCTGGTTGTGCAGGTACTCTACGCCCTCACTGACTGTCATCATCATGTCCCCAAAATTGAGATCAGTTATGCATCTAGATTTGTTGGTTCCGTTATTGTCGCACAAGACCATATAATATAGCCTCGCTCCACGAGCTCTGTACAAGCGAAGAAGGTGATATAGTCTTGACCCTTTATTAAATATTTTAATAAATAATTGGTAGAAGATAATTATAATTAATGTAATAAGTAAATCCGGTGAAAGGATACGTAGTAGATGATTCCGTATACATAACGAAAACTGTGATACTCGATCTCTCTGAGATCTCAGCGGGTCGAAACAGCCCTCTAATAACGAGTGAATCGACATCTACCATTTGGATGATCCCTACTGTTATGTTCATGAAGTTAACTTGAGCGTAGGCAAGGTTGCGAAGCCTAAGGAGGACAGAAAATACAGTTTTATTGAGGTTAAGCATATTTGCTCGCTTTTAGTACACTTCTGCCGAGCAAGAAGATATCAATGAGAACCAGATGTGAATGCATAGCTCAAGAATATAAAAGAATAACCTATAGATGTTAAGAAACTAATAGAAATAGACTAATAATTAGATAAAATTAAGTATATATAGTCTAACATTCAGATTGAAGGATATTATCTAACCTTAAGCTATATCTAATCTTAAGCTACTATTTTTACTCTACTACTTATTTATCTATAATAACTTAGATACTTATACTTAAAAGCTTTTACTATAGCTTAAGTAATCTTCTTCTACTAGCTAGTTAGATTTTAAAAGTTAGAGAAGCTAGTATTTAGTATAGAATTTATTTATAAGTATATATAAGATAGCTACTAATAGTAGAGTAGTCTAAGGTTAAGTATAACTTAAGATATAGTAACCTCTTCTAAGTCTTTAAGTAGAGCGTTAAGAATTTAAGCTAGGAAGTTTAAATTTAATGTTAAGTTTTCTTAAGTCCTACTATTTTTAGCTAGGTAGGGGTTTTAACTACTTACTTTATAAACTACCTTACTTTATAATAGTAAACTAAGTGACTAGCGCTAGGTAGCACGAATAAGTAAGTATAACTTTAACAAAGTAAATATAAATGTTAAATAGAACTTCCCGTAGCTTTATTATTTAAACTCAAGTTCTCTTCTTGCTGCTAGTGTTTAACATGTCTATATATATAGTATTATATACGTAGCTTAAGTATAGCCTCGGCCTTAGTCTTAAGCTCTAAGTTTCGTCTCTACTATAGCTACATCTAGTTAATACTTCTATAATCTTATTTCTGGCCTTATATAATTACTTTATCAACAAGAACCCCCGAACTTGTACTACTTAAATTACTCTTTTACTTTCTTTCTGCACTCGAAAACAGTGGCATTTATAGGGCAAGTATAACCAGGGATGATTTTAGCGAGGGGCTGCTGGCCGTGATAGCAAGATTAGGGATACTGTTCAAAGCAACACAGAAACGATGAAATTGGATACCAAAAAGCATGGCCACGGCAGTTGCAAACAAGCTTTTCTGAGCATGGGTGACAAGGTGAAAATCACGAAAAACATGTCATGTAATTAGCCAAATATCATGGCTGTAGGTAACGAGGGTGATCCGCCAGATCTCTAAGCGGACCGTAACGGACCGAAAAAGAAATCCCGCCAATGACCAGAAAGACGCATGGAATTACAACCCGGTTTCAAGTATATAGATGAAATATATAAACATATGCAACTGACCACCGAAGATGGAGTTTCCTTCTAAAGCTTAACCGGCTGCTACATCAAGTCTCTGCTTTCTTCCATCTTCATAACCTTCATACCTTTCAGCCAATCTGAGTTTTTCAGATCTTCATTCTTTCAAACTCGCCATGCTATACCTCGTAGCTTCGGTTCTCTTGCTGGGCATCGCTTCTGCGAATCCCATAAGCCCGAGAGATGGTTACAAGATCCCAAGTACTTCATTCGACTCCCAGACTGACTTCGACACTTACTGGAGCTACAATTATCCGTGGGGCACAGACCATAATGGTGGTGCTCGAATGGACAGTTCACATGTTACCGTGTCAGGAGGACAACTGACTCTCAAAGCAGACCCGTACGTAGCATTTCGGCTTGTTTTGTTACTTCATATGATGTTATGTGCTACTAACATTGAGTTCTCCAAGTGTCACTGGTCAACCAGCGACTAGCAGTGGTGTCGCCATCAACTACCTCTCAGGAACGGTTTATGCAAAAGAATATTTCACAGTCGCTACTGGAGGCGGGTACGAGTTCATAGGCCAGTTTCTAGCACCCACGGCAAAAGGCACATGGCCAGCATTCTGGCTCACAGGAGCAAACTCCTGGCCCCCTGAGATTGATCTTGCAGAATGGAAAGGCGACGGCTTAGTCTCTTTCAATACTTTGGGTTTGTCTGGTGCTGCGTGGATCACGAAAGATGTGACATACTCGCCTTCGTCAAGTTTCCACGATATCAAAGTGGATGTACGTGACTTGAATGGCGTTGATGTTACGACCAGTTTTTACTTGGACGGCACGTTGCAAGCTACGCAGACTGGGAAGGGAATGGTTGGGCAGCCTTTCTGGTTGATTATCGATTTGCAGATGGAGGGTTCTTCGGGCTTGCCGGGTCCAACAACTGGTAAGTCAACTGTTTGTCTTTGCATGCATTTATGTCGCTGAATTTTACCAGAAACAACATATGCTGTGAAGGGATTCACAGCTTACAGCTACAACCCATAATGAAATCTTATGATGTGATTCCGGAAAGGAATCCATCGCGAAGAAATCTTGAAATCCTACGAGATATTAAAGGTTGGCCTGAAATCTTAATACCTCTACGACTTCCTTGTATTGAATTACGCTCCTTACTGGTGAGAATTCTTCGTTGTGCTTATTATTAAAGCTTTCATGTACATATCTTACACATGAGTGGAATTGCATATATCTACCATCTCACGCTGGCTCATTTTTACTAAAGTAACAAGTGAGTGCCATAAAACTTCATTGCAAAACACTGCCCTGAACGGTCGCCGAGCTAGGGATGGAGTCATGCTTTGAATGAAGACTGCAGCTCGACATATACTTCAGAATACGGGAGTGGTTGCACCATCTTGCTTTAATAATGGCCCATGACTCTAAATAAAGTGGTGGAGTGATGATTCATGAGCCGGCTGAAGTTGAAGGTATATTTCTCGGTTCTGAACCTTTCTCGTCCGACCATAGAGAGGGGTTCACTTGTGAGTATAATTGGTACGAATGGTGTTGACCGCACTAACGGCTGTTGATGCGGTGCAAAATTCTGCCATAATTGTAACTCTCTCTCGTTGAGGCGAAATGTCCCTCAGTCCGCCATATTCTGCAGCATATAATGGTGTTCGCTCTGTCCTTGCTTATGCCCTTTGGTCGAGATTTTCAATTCGGGACTTCCCTATCTGTGACCTTCTAATAGCACTATGTGAATCAGCGAAGAAGAATAAATGTGACAAGAACTCAAACAATAAGTGGTGGGGTAATGGCACTTATCCAATACCTCTAGCCGTTACGGAACGTAGTTGTGTCCAACGTGGTACCATTTCGTATGTCGACATTGGCAATGTTCATAATTCTCATTACTGCACCATTCACCTTTACCAGCGCAATATTACAGTAGAATCTGCCACGGAAAGCGATCTCATCATAGTTTATGGCCGGTCTGGGACCTGGGTATTCGTTGCTATTATTTGAGCGGTATACTTGATTTGTTATGGAAGTTTTGTCATCTTCTCCCATTCCGAGAATTACTATCTTACACTCCTTCGCCATTGATTTGTTCCTTGATAGGGCCGCCATCATCACTTGGGACGTTGAGGAAGATATGACTAGATCTTAAGACCGAGAATATTTGCGGGGAAAGAGGGAACCGGGATGAAGTGTTCGGACGATTTGACTAATCGCCAAACTGACTAATTCTGTAATGGCAATTTGCCTAATTCAGTAACACTTTGTTGAATGGTGGAGAATTGCCAATTCGTGGCTTTAAATCTCAAATTTGAAAGTGATCAGGCTAAAATTACTTAGATTGTTATCTGTAACCAGAAGATTATTGCTCGGAAAGGAAAGTAGCTATGTAAGCGAGGACCACTTAGTAAGTTACTAAGTTACCTGAAACAACGAAGCTGATAAGCAACTATATTAGAGCTTGACTTAACGTAATTTATAGTTTAGTTATAATGTTGTAGATTAGGATTCTAAAATCACACTTTAAGCGTCTAGGCCCATTTGTATACATATGGACTCTAAGCCTATTCTTACTAGCTTGCTCTACTATCTGCTTATTTATGGCCCCTTAGCCATAAACCCGAATCCCCTGAGCAAATATATTCACAGCTTGATTCTTCTTCAAGAATTATTGTCTATATTCTTTTCATGCCACTTGATCTACTTAAGAGAACTCTCTGACTGAGGCAGGTCAATTGCTACTTCTGCTTCATGCCGAAGCTGACGTTTGTGTAGGAAATCAGTCACAACTAAAATATTTTGATGCATTAGCGCTGCGATCCGGTTTCCTTGTAGAGGCGAAAGGTAGGTCAATACTGGCAGCATAATAACTTACAGACAAGAATAATGGCAATGAGAGCGAATGCGAGAGTACTGGGAAAGCCGCGCACGAACTTAGGGGCCATGGTCTGAGGAAAGATGAGAAGCGGAAGGAAAGAATCTATTCTTCTTAGCAGGTAGAATTCTATGACAGAGTGGTTGAGAGCTCACTGGTTGCATAAAACAAGCCGTTCATGCTCGAAATAGTCAAGGCACGTTCCTCGGCATTTCCATTGTTAATCTCGTTTGCCCAAGTCTTTATTTACCGTTAGTTTAACTGATGGTCGTGAGACAGGGTTCTACAGGAATTACACACCCAAACAACTGAAGTAACGTAACCTCCAGCGACCAGGAAAAAGCCTACAATCTTGGGCGCATCGGCAGCTGGCCAAGCAGTTAGAATCGAGGAGCCGATAACAGTCGTGAATGTCTAGAGATTGACTGTCAGCGAATATGAAGCTGGAATGCAAAGTAGAAAGGCGGATGAAGGAAATTCATTCCTCTGATAATCATTCCCAACAACTTACCAGGGGTCCAATGATCCACCAGGCACGATTTTGAGACCAGTCTGACCCGAAAGCCCAACCAAAATCGGTAATCATACTGAAGAGATTGGAACACGCTGGAATGATGTTTCGCTGATTAACCGAGTAACCATTATTCTCTGTGCGTTGTTAGCTTGGGCATACCCATTTTCGTCCTTATATGGTGCTGGAAAACTTACGTAGATAAATAGCAAAATACTGGTTTGACTGGCATGAATTGCCGTACTTTTACACCGACATAATTAGTTTGGATGTCGGGAAGAGAGTCAAGATTTTGAGGACTGACAAAGATGTACATAAGACACAACACCCACCACCTCCAGTTAGTAAACATGCGCTTAACTAGTTTTAAGTCCAAGACACCCGTGACATTAGCCTTACCGTTGTTCGCCGCACGTTGAAGCGCAAGTTGTCTGTCTGCTTCGGTAATGTACCACGCTTTGGTGTTGTGTGGATAGTCTGGGAGAAACCACCAAACCAGAAATGCAACAGGTAGGGACATGCAGCCGCAGACTTGGGTCTCATCAGCCTTTGTTCTAGCAAAACCTCAAATTAGAGACAGATTTCACGAAAGAACCTACTAATATATAGCCACCTCCATCCAGCCAGCCCGAGGTGACCATCTAGAGACGAGTAAACGCCAGCCTGGAGAAACCCAGAAGTGGCAGAGCCAAAGAAGCCGGTGATGTGCCATATGGCAATTCGCTTTGCAAGTTCCGCCTTGGTGTACCATGAACCCAGAAGAAAGATCACGATTGGCGAGAAGCCGGATTCGAAAAGGCCAATCATGAAGCGGAAAGCGTACATCTGAGAGCTGCTCGTAGCTGCAGCTTGGGCGAAGCTGAAAGTGCAGGCTTGTGAGCCTACTTTCCCCAAGTCGTTCACTTTGTGGTGTAGTGAAATATAAAAAGAAAAGGAGTTGAAACCCACGTGAAAATTGTCCAGCCTAGCTCACATACAACTAAACAGATTCGCGGTCGGATCTTGAGGGCAATCAAGTTCGATGGAATCTGCATTATGGCGAAGGCAATGGTGTAACACACTGACCTTTTCAGTTTGTTGCTTCTTTAGTGAATATGATGTGAGTTCACTCACTAAGCATGTACGTATATTCATTTCCCTGAATATTCAGATCTTCCTTCATACCGCTGACATCTTGAATTGGTCAGAAAAATCTTTAACGTAGAACTTCCGAGCACTTACAGGCATTGGTGATGTTACTTTGGTCGATGTATTTCATCCACTGTTTAAAACTCAGCCATTACCCAACTTCTACCAGAGATTACTGGCAACTAACCCAAGCAAGTGTCGTACAGATGAGAATACCAAAGTCGAGTTTCCTAACAAGAGCACGCTCCTACGTAATATTAGCTCAATAGTGACTAGTTCGTGCTCAGAAGTGAAGACTCACCTCGGGACTCTTGAGATGCTGGTCTGCATCCCATAAGCGATACAGAATCTTTCTCCCTGTAGATATCTTCTCTGGCGCAGTGTACGTTGGCGACACTTCACCGGCACTCGTTTCAGCCGTTTTCTTACTTTCCGCAGCCATATGAGAGGGGTCCTTCTTTACGAAGACAAAAGGCTTATTGTGTTCTCAAGAAGACAATCTGTCTGCCTTCTGGTGTCAAGGACAGAAGGGACAAGTCAATCAGGGTCATTAAGAACAGGAATTACCTTGCTGACATCGGCGCACTAAGATAAGGAATCAAGTCCGACATACTCTAGCATGAGGAATCGGAGCCCCGTCCGAACCGACACACACGCTGTGACAAAGTGGGGCGGGCACCGATCTCTGCTCACTTTGACTATCTCCTTCAACAAGCACGCTCAGTTCCGAAGTTCACGTAAATGCTTAGGCTTAGGCGAAGCTTCAGTAGCCCGCAAAGTAAAGTGGGGGAACGCTTATATCCTATCTGGATAGGAGTGGGAATGCTTTATGTAAGGTTATACAGTATTAGCGGATCTTCAAGAGGTAATGTCAGGAGTCGGAATTGTATCCGAGAATGGGGGAAGGCAAATTCCATTCAACCCTAGGCAAAACGTCTACATTATAACTCTTATAGATCTCTCAATATACATCTTACCCTTTTCCAAAACCATATCAACAGTTTCTCCCGATTTATTACCTTAAAGTTGTATATTTCAACCCATCAAGATGACTAGCACAAACAGCAACTCAATCCCCACCGAACAACTTGCGTTGGCACGCGAGCTCTGCAGGCCAAATCTGGTCAAACACCTGATGTTGGAGAACAAACTCGCCCATTCATTTGGAATGCGGATAGCCTTCTCGACAGAGATGCCTCTGGTTGCGAAGCGAGCTGGGTATTCGGCAGTGTTGATGAACCTGGAGCACATGGCCATGAGTATGGAGACTATGAAAGATGTTGCTGTATCTTGCCTCAATGTAGGGTGCGTTCTTGTTATATAACGGGAACATAAAAATATAGCATCGCTAATACGTTTGGATAGCATAACTCCCATGGTAGTGGTTCCAACCTGTGCACCTGAATGGATCTCGCGATGCCTTGACTCCGGTGCGCAGGCTATCATTGTGCCGCATGTAAACACCATTGAGCAAGCAAAGATGTGTGTGAATTCGTCCAAGTTCCCTCCTCTGGTAAGGCTAGCAACAAATCTATTATTCCTTAACGTTCCGGAGGAACTTCTGCAAGACTGCTGGGTTGAGACTAGGTGTTCTTGCTGATTAGAAGTTCCCACTTCCTATAAATGCTGAAAGTTGGACCCTGAATTCGATATATGGATGCTAAATTTCATCCCAGGGACACCGTTCGGTAACTATGGTGACAGCTATGACACAATACACCACAAGTCTGTCATACGCGGCTATTGGCGAGGTTGTTAACGACGAGGTGATGATCATGCCAATGATTGAGACACAGGAAGGTGTGGCTAATGTCGAGTAAGTGCACAGCCGTTAAGATTTGGCAGCATAAAATACACTCAGGCCAAAGATCCCTCTTATATTCCCTGTTATTTCACCTTCTAAGTGGCATGTTTGGCGTGGAAGATTTCTGCGTTGACTAACTGAACTCAGGGAGATCGCCGCCGTTCCTGGCATTGACGCCTTGCTAATTGGATGTGCCGATCTGAGTATGGAGTATGTCTATCTTCCGCCTATTCTTTGTCCTGTTTGCGGTTTTTTCATCGTCTATGACATGCTAACTGCTACCGTAGGCTAGGAATTCCGGGGCAATACGACTCTGAGCTTTTCCATTCCACCGTTGGACGCATCGCCACAGCAGCTGAGAAGGCTAGCGTCAATGGGCGGAAAGTGTTTGTCGGTTTAGGTGGACTTGAGCCCAGACCCGATTTGCTAGAAGAGTTAGCTAAGCGTCATAGCTCTATTCGGTAAGTCTACTTTGGTTTTATTTCATTCTCGTTCTCTATGATATCATCTTCCTTCTCTTGGCCGGATGTTAGGGCTGACATATAATGTTAGTTTCGCCATGGCTGGACGAGACCTTGCTCTACTCCTCGCAGGTATGCAGAAGCAAGCAGCAGCGATGAATGAGATATCGAATAAATTACAGTAGATAGACTATTGATAAGCGAACATGTTTGAATATGATACCTATGTCAGCTATAGTTGCTATTTTGTTCCAAAGACTAGAGATATTTTAATAAGTGTTATTAAGTGTCGACTTCTAGACATATTAAGCATTCCTGCTTCTATTCCTAACTAATACAGATTTTGCGTTGCCAAGAAATCGTGTATAATAACTATAATGATATAGAGCTATATTAAAACTGAAAAGATGAATTAAGTGTACGCTCTCAATGATCATGAATTGGACGCTGTATTTTGGTAAGAATTTGATAAATACAGGCTGAGTATTATGACCGACTGAAAAACTTAAAAACTTTTAAACGCCATCAAACTCAGAGTTTTCAACCCGGGTAGAAGTCAAATCCTCGAAGTGTATGAGATCCGACTTCACATCGTTCAGTCACGTCTTTTTACCCGTAGCATCTGCAATGTACCATTTCGAAGCCATTCTGACTAGCGCTGTCTCTTTTCCTCCAATGACAACTTTTCTTATCTTTAAACTTTCTCTTACGCTTCTTTTTCGCGCCGAACCTCCTACCCTTCAATGGTGCCTAGTACTCATTTATCCTCTCACCTCTCCCGTTTGCTCGTCAAATTTCAGGAAAGAGTCACGAGTCCGCATACTGTGTGTATTCTCAGACCTTTATCTCGCAAGAACTCTTTCTTGAACCTCTGTTTCTTCAATTTCTCACTTGTATTTCCTTTTGAAGTCTTATTTTTCCGTACCAATTTTTCTTAGACTTTCCTTCCTCGCGCACCTTCAGCAGAGCGTTGGCTCCTTTCGAAATATAGCGGAATGAGTTCTAGTGGTGGGAACGAGAAGGCCTGACTCCACAATTAGCCAATTAATATCCAGTTCAACTTAGGATAATTGGGGGAGTTTGAAGCTCTGTTGTCTTACTCTCGTTGATATCCCCTTCGTCCTCGGATTTCGCGCTCTGTACTGTTATTAAGCTAGAGGCGACAAATCCATCTATATTGCAGGCGCGATATTCGGTATCTCGGTTGTATGATTTACTATTTTGAGGAATGCTGTCTATTTTCCTTATTAGTGTCGACACCTATGTACTTATCATTGGGAATTGACTTACTCACTTATAGTGTCACACAAAGCCCACCCAGCCTCTAGTGAAGCCACAGGTATGCAGCTCAGCTCCTAGTACCTCTAAATACTGGCTGGCCCGGAGTAGAGGATGCAGTCAGGGTAAATATTCCGGTGTGATCTCGCCCTATGGTGTATGATTTTGTCTGCGGCACAGTAGTGCAGATATCTAATTAAGGAGCCTGCCCTATGCTCCCAAGGGTTAGCGGACTACGAAAAAAGCTTGCGGGGTATGCGAGTAATTTGCTCTTATCTTATTCTCTGTGTCAGATATTCCAGAGTACAAGGCGGATTCAGTAGAGGGAATTACAAGAAACAAAGTCCTTGTGAGCTGTGTTGAGACAATACGTTCAATACCACAGAGTTCTGCAATATTCAAATTCTACATCGATTTAGAGTTATAGCAGTCGAAAAGTAAGAGATCCAAGGGATATTGATTGAGTCACATTTCCTAAATGATAGAGGTGAACCTGTTTGCGATCGGTAAGTGAATACTAGGGCTCCTTTCGCTGCCTGTTGTAACACCAGTAAGCTACAATACCGTAAGTATCGGTCATCGTCGACTCATCGAGAATCAGTTGTTTTATCATCTAGACAATCACGAGTATGCTGTTTCCACAGCCTTACGAAGCCATAACCAGGTCTGGAGCTCACCGCGAGCCATCTTATCCCAATGTGGCTTCAAGAGCGGCAACAAGATTCTTAATGACAACTTAGTAATGTAGTTCCCAAGATAAGGGTTACTTAGCTAGGGTTTGATATTTATACAGTCAGTACTTGTATCTATGTCGCCCCTATCTCCTGGACAGTATATTACTAGAAGCTTAGGGTACAGGGACGTGCTTTACAAAGTTATAGATCTATAAGCTTGTTACTACGTATAATATATAAGATACTAATCTCCTTCCCAGCCTTCTTAAAAATACCCTTGATTAAGGACTACCCTCTAAAGCCAAACTTTATTTATAGTGTCTATAGTACTAGACGTGACTAAATATATCTCTCCCTCTCTGTCTCTTTTTATATATATTGTAGATACAAGTAGAACAGGCTTAATACTGCCGTGATCCTCTCGCTAGTAAGGTACTGTATTCCTGATCATTTCAGTAGTATACTGTTCAGGAGATAAACAATATTACAATCTTGACAGGCGTACATTCTTAATTTCTTGATCTGTTCTATTGTTAAGATAAACAGTTCGTCTCCTGCTAGAGATAAAGAGAGTTAGCACCGTTTTTATGAGGCAATTCAGGAATGGCGCTATTTTAGTTATATTTCAAAATATACCATCAGTAATACATTATTGCTATAACTTATAATTAACTTTCTCTATATGCTAGCCTTATCACAACCCAGAGACGAACCCAACCACATAGTTAGAACAATACACAGGTAGTGAAAGAGCAAGGGTTATTACTTATTAGACAACAAATTTATACTCAGCATTAGAAATAGTAATTAACAAAGTGTATACCTACTATTTAGAGATAAATTTTGCCTTACATGTTCCAGGATGTAACTCCTATAAAGACTCTCGAGAATTTATCTAAATATCACTCAAGCCTCTAAGTGCAATTACACATATACCAAGTAAAAAGACTACCTCCGACATTGAACAGTAACCTAACATCTATGCGCTACTACCAAGATGCGGCATTTACTGTGCTAACATGCATCCCTCCAGGATCATTCATTAAGCAGATGGAGGCGTTATCTTCATCGACGCGAAGTCGTCTGCCGGAACAGGATCTTTAGGATGCTTGGCCTATCTCTCTCTCTCTCATCAGCCACAAGTAGTTTCAAGAATGCTTTTCTATGGCATGCTGGTGATGAGTCATGGTAGAATATCTCAAGTGAACGCACCGTCCAATGTATTTTCATATTGTTTTCGCTGTCCACGGGCTTTTGGCAACGTGACTGTCTGCTGTGTTAGTCGGTCGGAACTGAATGAAGCGCCGAGAGCAGTGAGACTGACGCATAGATATTTCAAGCCTTTGCCAGACTTCAGGATGGATTTTCCTCCTTTTTTAGCATTGGCTGCTGCCTTCTGTTGCGCTTCGATCTTTTACTGCTTGTTGGCGGTGTTCTCCGATGGCTTTGCAAGAATACATACCTTCTGTAGACCCCTAGCCATGACTGGGTGATTCTTTGCGATATACGGGAAAGACCGAGGAGTGGGTGGTTGAAGGAAGCAATGTAAAGCTGTTGAAGTTCAAGGATTTAGAAGCTGTGGAAAAGGCGGTGGGCGGTGGACGAGTTTAAATCACCACAAGATGCAGGGATTGAGCACTTTGCTCGCTTATGGTCGCTTAACGCGTCTATAGAGCAAATACATTAAATTTACTGGCTGGAAGGGCTTGGTTAGGTTGAAACAGAGGTGCACGTACTCTCAGTCTAAGGTTTTGCAAATGTACCCACTTAAAACTCCCACCCCTTCTAGAAAACCTCTATCTAGACTTATAAGGGAAAGGTGGGGGCAGTATTGTCGATAAAGCAGCCCTGCTCGCCTTTCTGAACTGAAACGGATGTAGATAAAATGTGTGATAACCAGGTGTTATATTAATGGCTTCTTTACTTAGCAGCAGTAGCAAATATTTATTTTTTGTCTTGAAAAAGGTACCTAGTTATAACTATTGATTCTAGGTCAAACAACACTCAAGAAACAGAAAACAGGAAAGGACTAAATTGCACTGAAGCTCTTAGGTTAGTTTAGTAGTCTGTATTTATAGCGGCCAGAACAATCAACAGCTCTCAAGCGTTAAAGTTATAGCCATTAATAGTGCACTTGATCATTTCATCGGCAAAGAAAGAGGGCCTTGACCTAATAATTCAATGGGCAACCATGACCTGTACCGTATGAATGTGATCTTGCCCCTAGTCAACTCTCGTAGCTTGCTAGTCAAAATCGATTCATGCGTACATCTGCAGAGCTTCATTCCGAGACAAAGCTTGCGCTTGTCCAACCATACCTCGCCAATCGATTTGCTTGAAATCTAAGTTTTAAAAACGGTATTTCATCCGAGGGATGCGGTCGATGAAAAGTGATTGGCAGGTCCTCTTCCCATAAAGGCTGGAAGTGGAAGGAGCTCCCGGCAGTCTGACGGCTGGAGAACCCCAGCTTGGACATCGCATCTACAAAGTCTGCCCACCTAATCTTTCCTGGTATTCGATCTTGATCGGTAGGAAATAGAGCCGTCATTACCTTGTAGGCTCTTTTTGGGACTACAAATTTGCGGGCTGGTGTTGTGGTGCCGTCATCGGGAATGTCGACAATAGCTTCGACTAACAGATTTTCTTTCGACGGATCAGCTTCGCCGCGAGTCTTCGGCTTCGATTTAGAGGAGGGCAAGGTGACAGCCTCCTTGACTGGCTGTGCAAGTTGCATGTCCTGCAGCTGTGGTGAGATACTGTCATCAACATCCATCGGCCTGGTAGGCTTCGGTTGAACAACAGGCTGCTCCCAAGGAGCTGTGCGCTGGACCTTGCGGTCTTCGATGAGCTTTCCCATCAATCCATTGAGTGTTTTACCAGCATGTCGAACAAAGTCTTTATCAATATGCTCCCAATATGCATCTAGTTTGGCTTCTGCGGCACGAAGTTGGTTGATCGTCTGCTCAGAGCGTTTCTTGTTGGTAGGGTATTCAAACCTAGAGAGGGGCTCACAAAGTTGTGACAACCCTTCCTCCTTGCTTAATGTTTTTGCGATCGTGACTTTAATCTCTTGGCGTTTCTCCCACTTCTTTGTGCAGGCTTCGGTGTCCTTAGGAAGCCGTATCTTTGGCTGATGCTGTTGTGTTTGAGAGTCGATCTCCCCCAAAGCAGCCAACTCAGAGAGCAAGTTGGCCACAGGTATGTCAATCAATTCCTTTTGGGACTTAGAGCCCTTTTCGAGGTACATCACACGCTCGATCTCATCAAGGAGTTCTGAAGTCCCGGCTACCTGCCGTTGCAGCCCATTTTAGAGATCGTTAAGAAGAACTACAATTGGCGGAAGTTGCAAATTATTAGACGTGTTAGGCACTGTCGTCAAGCCATGGGCGCCATACCCACGCTCCTGATCCCCAATTTCAAATCGATAGTATCGTTTTAGCGCTGGACTGGATGCTGTCCTTAGCGCAAGGTCTCCCAGAGTTGAATTCATATAGTCCAATAGTGACATGCCTAAAATGTGCAAAGCCTCGTTGTATTCCTCTGGAAATGGCTTACTCGCTGAGATTTTAGATCCATACTTGAGTTGCAAAGTTTCTAATAACTTCAGATCCTCTAGAATCATATTCCAGGAAATTGCGGCATTATAGAACTTTGCAACTATGTCTCGGCACGCAGTTCGGAAGGCAGCTCGATCGTTCGCCAGAGAACGTTTTTGCCCAGCTTGCGCAAATGAAAAAGTGGCAATATCGCAGTCTCGATGAAAATTGTAGCAGTCTACAATCATCTCGTGGAAAAAAGACGGATCCTCCCTTAGTGCCCATATTTCATCACATGCTTCGTCTCTTTTAGCTATCGCTAGTCGGCGAAGGTAGATCAGATCAAATTGCTGTGGTGCTTGATACCTCGCTTTGGAGTGAGCCTCCATCAACGAGTACGATTCTGTCGAGTTGGGGAGAACTTGCGAAGGTTCTTGATTTGGAGAAGCGATTCCGGACAAATTCGCTGTAGGCACGTCCAGGATATTACTTAGGTCGATGCCAGCCAACAAAAGCTCGCAGACACTGACAAGAAATGTAAGTATTCTGTTTTGAATCCCCAAGCCCTGAAACCCTTCCCCGAGGTGGAAACCTCTGCCTTCATACATGGTTGTCCAGTTCTCTATCATGGAATGGACATCGTCTCCCCATGACACAATTTTTCCGTATGTACTTCTTGATTCGCCCGTCAACAGCATACTGTGTCCCGAGGTCTCGCGAAATTGTACCCCATTTTCAGCAGCCATATGTGTTGTGCTTGTGTCGGACCAGGCGAAAACACTCGGTTCATGGCTCGCGCGAGATTCAATGAAAAGCATGAGGTTTGCCCTATCACTCAAATCTTCGAGGTTGATCATTGGGAGCAAATATGTCCATTTGTATTCAGCTCCTCTGAGGCCTCGTTTGTAAGCATCAAAGTTCGGTCTGCGACGTGGCGGAATTTTCGACCCATCCCCCCATGCTTCAGCTAGAATGATCTTCCGTTTTTCTGTGGTCCTCTTTTCCCATCGATGCTTTATTGTTCCTTTGTGTTGCCCGAAGATGGCTCTGAGCCTATCCCACTTTGAAAAGATGAGCTCGACCCGTTTTGGACTGGCCCTCGAGATGAAAGCCAATGATTTGGCATATTCTGGAGACGCGTTAAAAGCACCCATCACACTCTTGCACAAATCTGCAGATGAAGGGAGCCCTAGACCCGCCGGGATAGAAGCATCTAATTCTCTAGCCGCTGCTACTGCTTCCTTGCCCAGGGATGTCGCGAAGAATTGATTTACTGTTCTTTCGTCTCGAGCGACGCGATGAGCAGCATTTTGGTTGTGATTCGGTGGCATTTTGTCTATTCAATGGCAGATTTGTGTCATTAGCAATGAGTCAATTGAGAAGTGGATGAAGTCTGAGCTGCTGTTATCATTAAACTTACAGTAGGCTGTTGTGGTTGTGAAATTCCTAAGTGAAGAGACGCGGAACTAGTTTCAAGCATCCCGTGTAATTGTTTCAACTACCTATATTGTCAAGAATTTATGAAGTATCTGGACAGGAGTTCCACGAGCTGGTGTAATTGATCAAATTCGTATATTCAGACTTTATAGTTGTAGTTGCACAGAGGTATTCTGGGGTCTATTGGGGCTGGTCGGGTGGTGGGGTTCAGAACCGGATTACTAAGCAAATCTTGACATTTCTGCTGCTCCCCCTTGCGACGTAATACCTTCATCTCTACCGTCCCTAATCCAGAAAATATGCCAATCCTGCCAATCTGGCATGGCCCTGGTTGACTCCGACAGCGCCTCCAAACTGTTCGAGACCTCTCTTCCTCTTTAGAACTCTCACTACTGCCAGAACTCAAGCCATCTTGGTCACTCTTCTAGGCTTCCCTGTACTTGGCAGTTAGACCGTACAGGTCCGCGCCTGCTACAAAATCAACACCTCTGTGTGCCTTCACCTTTCTTAAGCCCTTTGGCTGTGGAAACAACTACAGGGACAGGAAAACTAGTCGAGCTCAATGAAGAAGAGGAAGCTTTAACAAACTGTAGAGAGTTGATCGTCTGTCAAATTCAACTTCTCCCTTAGATAATACTAGCGCTGACTTTGCTACTCTGCTAACTTAGGTAAAGACTGGAGTTCGATAAATCATATATTTCTGAGATCGAGTAAAGTTAGTGTCAGAAAGCTAGGCTTAGATAGTCTCGAGCCGTAAAACAGAGGTCCTGAGAGATTCGGATTTTGGTCTGAATCTTCGTGCGTAGAACTCTACAAGACGTTATATAACTCTCGACCCTTAGAAAATCCCTTGCTCAAACTTGAATCCTCAAATTTATTTTGGGCTTCCAGCTAGTGGAGTATTCGACTGATAGAGGTAGAAGCTTGAACTCCTGCTTAAGTTCTGTGTTAATCACGCGGACAGGACTCAGGGCCGTGAAGACGTCTACAGGGAAGCTTGGAGTATTACCAGTTGTACCTGCGTAAGTATCGGGTGAGTCTTCTCAATCTTGCTAACATCTATCTACGTAACGAAGTCCTCTGTACTTTTGTCACTAGATACGCAGGATCTGTAATCATCTCGATCCTAATCCGCATATGCCGCTTAAATAGTTTCCGTTATAAAAAGACGACTTAGAAAAACGTGTAGCCGTCGTCGTGTAAATACTAGCACTGTTGCTCTATGTTCTATCTACGATAGTTTTAACTTGTTTCTTAGTGCTTTTATCGAAGAGTTGGTCGAGTGTCAGCTGTTTCTGTCTTCGTTGACTTAAGCTTGCAGGCGGAGGAAAGTCAGACAATAGGCAAGCTGTCGTAAGTAAGTACAAAGGCGATTAGACTTGTAGACTTGTAGGTGGTGAATTCGACTTTCTATAGGAGCCCATTTCCTATAGTATTTAAGCGTAAGAACCATATGAACTTTATGACTTGTTGATTTCCACGCTGTTTCGAGTGGATCTATCTGAGTTGTACTTGAATTTCTTAAGTGAAGTGGATGTACAAAAATTGTTAAAAGTTGTGGCGGGAAACAGTCGCCGCGGTGCACCGCGACATAGCGAAGTCTTCAACAACTCATTACAAGTAGCAATACGTCGTAAGTAATTTAAAGTAGGTTTCGTCACGTATGAATAAAATCGAGTATAAAGTCATTGATGTCTAGTATAAGAACTGAAAGTAAAAGATTGTAGAATCGATTATATTCAATTACCAAATGTTATAATAGCTATTTCATGTCCTAGTCTAAGCGAGAAAACAACGTGGAAAATTACCTCTTTTGTAATATGCAGGACTTATTACCTATTTCGTACGTCATACGTCAATTTGCGAAAAAGGGCGTTGAACCCCGCATTCTCTCAGACTGGCAAGAGGCGGCAAAAGCTTTCGAGTATCCGAGGATACACGGTTGACGTATTGTATATCAGCCGTCTACATTCCGACCTTAGTTACACTACTTAAGAGAACTTTGCGGGCTTCTCATGTTGTCTTATCAATATGACTTCAATAGTTAATGGCACCACAACTATTGGTTCAACTAAAATTCCCACTGGCATCTTCTCCAGAAACAAACCATCTTCTCTTTCCGCCTTTGGAGACCTCTGTTCTCAAAGAGTAACCCACGAGGACTACCCACTCGTATCTAAAATCATATCCAACGTTCCAATCTACGATGTCTCGACTTTGAACTTGGATCACTTCGAGTCAGTCAACGCTTTGAAAGATGAATGGCGCTACGTGCTCCACTCTGGTCCTGGAGTTCTCGTCCTTAAAAAGATGTATCAAGACGCGGAGCTCCTCGAAAAAGTAAACTCAGTTTACCGTACCATTATCGAATCCGAGAAAACAAAATCCAGCAAAGGTGATCACTTCGCTAGCGGTGGGAAGAATGACAGGATCTGGAACTCATTTGGGAAGCATTGTTTGCTAGACCCTACTTCATTCGTCGAGTACTATTCGAACCCATGGCTCCAGGTCATCTGCAACGCTTGGCTGGGACCTGGATACCGCATAACGGCGCAAGTGAACGTTGTGAAGCCCGGTGGTGCCGCACAAGTCAGTCATCGCGACTATCACCTTGGATTTCAAACAGCCGAGCAATGCGAAGCGTTCCCGATCCAAATCCAGATAGCCTCCCAATTACTCACACTACAAGGAGCCGTGGCTCATAGTAATATGCCCATTGCCAGTGGACCTACGAGGCTGCTGCCATTCAGTCAGATGTTTCAGGAGGGCTATATGGCATATCGACTTCCGGAATTCACCCAGTATTTTCAAGAGAATCACATCATGTTACCATTGGAAAAAGGCGATGGATTATTTTTCAATCCTGCTTTATTCCACGCAGCTGGCGAGAATAAAACAGAAGATGTCAATAGGATGGCCAATCTCCTACAGGTGAACAGTGCCTTTGCGAAACCAATGGAATCGGTAGATAGCATTTCGTTGATCCAACGATGTTGGGACATTCTCAGCCAAATCTACAAGGAAGATGGAAAGAGTCATGCGGTGCAATCCTTCATTGCTGCTATTGCTGAAGGCTATCCTTTTCCCACCAACTTGGACCGGCGGCCTCCGGCTCCGGGGGGTATGGCGCCAGAATGTGAACAGGATATGGTATGGCGTGGCCTATCAGAAGCTTGGTCGACGGAAAGAATTGTCAAAGAGTTAGAGCAGATGAGAGAGGATTCTAAAGCTTAAAGTAATGGTTTTATCTTGAATTGAAATGTTCTTGAGCGGTCGCTTAATACATGCACAACTAAGGTACGGTAAGGTAGTCACTGAAGTGAGGTCTAGGTACCACGTACACTGTAGTATTAATGAAGTCAGAACACCATGGCTTACTACCGGGTACAATGTCACGACCAAGTTCCAAACAAGAATTTATACATCCATCATGGGTAAGGATAGGCGACCAACAACTGAGTCGACCTTGATGTTAAAGTGTAATAACTTCTCTTCGCTTTCGACCATCGAACCAGAACGCTTCAAGTAGTTATGTGCAGCATTTACCGCCACATACGACCATAGACTAAGGAGAATTGGGCATCCCGTCCGCTCTGCCATACACAAGCCTTAGATCGGTAGATTAGTAGTTGGGTGGGTGACCACCAGCGAATACCTACTGTTGTATGTTTTTTGTCTTGGCGAGAAACGGACGTTTCCGACCCCCTTTTCTTTTAGTCAGAAGTCAACCTAAGCTCAAGTACTTGCCAACAAACAACGAAAAGAAAGTGAGGTGTAAATCTCTCCAAGGTTCTAAATACAGAGTAGATCCGTATTCAAAAGGGGAAAAGCGAAGAAGAGAAAAGCCCCCATTAGGTTGTGACAACGCAAAGACAACGGCAGGAATCGATAGACCAGTTGCGGACACTCACAACTTTGTCACATAATCACGAGAGACTTGCGTTCTAGCTTCTTCGAGCTATACAAAATGCTTTAACACAAGCTGTTTAGTGTAGGGGACAAGAATTATGCTTGCGTAGCGCAGAGAGTTCTTCCTCATTGAATTTCAGCCTGTCGCTTATTTCTAACACTTTATTACGAGTTACGCAGATGCTGCTATTACTGTACATTGAACATAAGCAGGCAAGTCTTAGAGAATCCAGAACATTTGGATCGTGAACCCAAGTCTGGACTTAAATAGTTGGCTTTCACAAAGTTCGCCAAACCTGTATCAAAAACGCATATGGTTCGTCCCCATCACCACTTCCTGTTCCTTTGCAGTCTGGAAGAAGGCTCATAAATGCCGAAGCCATCTTCCAAGAATCAAAATCAGATCTATATCTAGCCTTCAAGTTACTATAGGTAAACTTACTCATATTATGCCTGAAGGTAGCCTTGTCATGTAAGCTTGCCCTCCCCGGAATCGGAACGCAGCAAGGCCCGTATTTTTCGACCTAAACCAACGCTCTATCTAAGCACAACAAAAACCACAACCAAAACCCCCCCACATCATGGCCTCCGAGCTATGGATGGCATCCTTAAATCGCGACCATGGGAGAAAGCCACCACGTCCCCCAGCAAACTCAGCTCCGTCGAGTGCCGAACAATCCTCTGTAAACCCAGCGATCCTGACCAAGAAAGCGCCTTGGTACTATCACGTTGCGGGTTGACACCCTTGGAACTTCTCACCAAAGCCAACAACGCGCCCGAGATGCTGACTGAGACCGAATACGCCATCATCATTCACGGAGCGCACCCGCTTTCACCTAGCGCCAACTTTACGCGTTTGAGGGATCTGGGTCGTCTAGGGGTCGAGGCCCGAGGCCCAGGACTTACGGTATCGCGCTTGCGAAGCGGTGCTGGGTTCCGAGGAGAAGATGGCCATTGCGAATGCGCGGAGGGAGAATCAGGCTGTGACGCAGAGGAAGTTCGATGAGGCGCAGGTGGCCCTAGATTACGCGCCAAACCATGAGATGGTTGAGAAGATCTCGGCGCGGAGGCGGGATGGGGCGGTAGCTTGGGGGTTCGTCGTTTTTCGAGTGTGGTTCGGTGATGGATGTGAGGAGTTGTGGATTGCGTTCTTGAGCAAATTGTCTGGGTATGCCGTTCCCGGTCTCGCCATGATACATGGGGGTGAGAAGATCAAGGGATTCATTCAGAGAGGTCCAGGTCGTGAATGAGAGGTCTTAGAAGATGTAGGTTACGATGGTTTGGTGGAATATTTTAAAATCCTTGTGGTGAAATCTGGGCTAGAGACGTTGGTGTTTCTGGTGGTCAATGAGGAGGTGCTGGGGAGAGTCGACGAGAGGGTATCGAGTAGGAAGAAGTATGTGTACGTCTCGGATGCTGAGCACCCATGCCCGAGTGGAAGGGGGGGCTATGAGACTAGAATCAAGGTTGAAGTAGGGCAGGTGTTTACGCCTTCTGGCCTTTTTGGAACGCTTTTGTGACTCAGCGGAGAGAAAACATTTAGGAATCTGTATGACAAGGCACGAGAGGATCCGGACGGTATCTTTCACGGATATCAATAAAAGAATCGACTAGGGCTGTGGCTCTACCTCCTCCCACCAATTGTACTACAATTCATTCTGCTACATTGTTCAACGCACTCTATATCACTTTTGTTAATGTAATTAAAGAAGGTGATTCCTGCAGCCGAAATTGCAGCTACTGCTACTCCTATTAGTAGTAGATTGTTCCCGACTACTACCTCAGCCAAGAAAGAATCTACCCGCGTTACTATAGGGGCTGTGGCCAGTAAAGCAATGGAATTTTCTTCTATATAAAACTCGTGGCATCTCAATGTATATCTGACAATAGCTGCCATAACCGCGCTAAGCTTAATACATTATACAGAATTTCACTCCCCACGAGTGTAATATCACCTCTTTTTTCTTTTCCGCTCTGGCGACCAGAGAGAAGATAATAGTGCATTGCTTTTATCCCTCTCTTGGCAAATAAAGTTTCACAACTAAAGTTGGAAACAGAGGAGTGAGTCATTTTCAGCTATAATCTTTTGTATCTCAATTAGACTATGTTGAAACCCCATGTATGCTATTCACATACTAAGTGTGCAAAGCCAAATGCTAGTGAGAGATTCACTGGGTGTTGGACACAGATTTTCCAAAATGAAAAGCCACAAAGCGAGGAAAGTTCAAGGATATCACGTCCTCAATGAACGAGCTATACATCTCATAGACTTTCCTTGTGTCACTCAAGCAAGACATCCTTCCACTCTCGATGTTCTTTTGCCCAATCGACAAGATATATCCAACCCAGCTCCCTGCGGTATGCATACGCTCCAGACCAACTAATCATCAATAAATTGACAATAGGTAGCATAGCCAGCGATGTACCATCCGAGTCGAAGTAATTCTTCGTCTTCCGCTCTTCGCCCGAGTAAGCCTCGATACGTCTCCCAGACAATGAAATTGCAATAAATTCAAATAACGCATCCTTGTCGTGCTGGGGAGATGTTACTTCTTTCTCAAGTCGAGTTACATCTCCACAAAATTGGCCAACGAACTCGCCTCTTGAGTTGACTATGTGAAGGCCGGACTTCCCGGGTCTTTTTGCGAGCCGAAGAAATGCAGTTTGGGCCCTTGTCAGTATGACCCCTGGCTTCGAGTCTTTCAGAAATCTACCATTCTTCTGGGACATTAGTGGAGAAGTTTGTCGATGTTCAAGGCTTGTTGGGACTAGGTCTATAGCTTCCTTGAAGAACATGTGGTAATTTTGCCAACGTGTGATAAACTTCTCGCGTATGGTTGAGAAGCTGCTACTTTTCAGCGGCAAGTGAAATGATAAATTCTCCACGCATCCCTCACTACAGGCAATGGCCATATAAACTTGCCAATCGTCATCCATGATAGTCTCGGTTTCAATATTAATGGCTTCGAGCAAAGCCAGCGGAGAAGAGGTATCGCTTATATACCAAGGCACTAATGTTCCATACAATTTTGTAGCTTGATAGTCCACTGAATCTGAAACGCTCATGACTGAGGACCACGACCAAGTGGGCAAGACCATTCCCGAAATTTCGAGGCGAGTCGTAGAATGATTACCAATATCAGCGTACCATCGCAGCGCTCGATCAAAGTCCACTTGGGGGAGCCCATGTAAGAATACGCCTCCCTTATCATACAGTGATTTCGAAATGCCGGTAAAGGCATTGTAGGCATCCGACGGATACGTCAGGGATCGAGAAGTGTAATTTTTGAGATGACGCGCGAAGGTATCAAAACGTGAACCGTCTTCAGCGATCAGCAGTCCGTCTGAGGTGAACTCATTGCGGAGCTTCTCAGGATTATATTGATCTTCGTGGCAGATTGACTGCCCACATTCGAAAAAAGTTCGCACATTTGTGAAATATAGTCGCCTGTTTGCTAAAACAGCTTCCTGGTATGTCCACCCGCGAGTATGCCATAAGGCGAGAGGATCGCCTTCAACTTCTCCAATAATATTTGTGACTCGAAGACCTGATACGTCTTCATGGTGCTGAACTACCTCCCGCGAATGGCCAATGCCGGGGATTCCAAAATCCATGCTATCTCCATAAGCAATTATGAGCACAAGGCGCGCTGACGAATAGATATTGCCCATTGCGTCGATTTGATTTATTTTGTCTCCTATGTCGTCTTGGATGATACAGAGTCGGTCTGCCCAAAGATAATTCTCGCCTAGTTGCGTGCAGACGTTCATGGCGTCTTCTATGGTTTGGGGCATTTCTGATGCAGGGAGTCCACCATCTTTCTTCATCTCGTCAATCGTGGCACGAGTTGCGGTAAGAAGGGATGGACGAACGTCCAAGCCCCATACGTAGCTTAAAGCAACGAAACTGCAGTCATTAATTTCAACGATCCGTCGCCGAGCAACATCGATAACACGGAATCCTTGAGGTAAAGCCTCTTTGGCTTTGTATTGACACCCCTCATGTTTTTCATAACAATCTATCATCTTGTCTTTCAAGTGAGTCCAGGAAACCATTGCTCCAACAGAGTTCAAGTTGGCAACTTCAACTTGTTAGCTATGCAAGCATATATTTGAATATCAAGCTTTACCGTTATTCATGTCGCTGATGTGAAGATCAACCACCCAGGTGAATGATGTTCCATTTCCATTGTTATGGTGCGCATAGACTTCTGCCGAGGAAATACTGGACTCTCCGATCTCTCTATCTCCAAACTGTCTCAGGTCAAGAACGAGAGTAGACTGTATTCTCTCGAGATGAGAACATCGTGCGGAATTGAAGGCTCTCGAGATAATACGATTTACAATACGGCAAAGCGGGCATTGCGTTGTCGTATCGTCCTCCATTTCTAGACCCTTCCTTAAAGGGAACAGGAATCTGTTGCGAGTCTCAGCCTTGACACATGCCATCAAATGTGCAAATCGTAAGTGTTGACAGAAGTAACACATGGATTCGGCTGAAGATATTGGAAGAGAACAACTGGAACATGGCTGGTGGAACAGCTCGTTGAGTTCATCCACAGTCGGTTCTCCATCGTTAATTTCCTGAAAGAAAGAACAGTAACCACAGTCGGCGTCCATCTTGAATAATTCATGAACACGCTCTTCAACGTTCACAAGCAGTCCTCAAGCTTAAGCTTGTAACCTGTCAACTGGAATGTATCAGAAATGACGATGAAGCTTTTTTTGTTTGCCATAAATATCAAGGGAGCGAACAGAGGTGCTTTGGTTTGGCTGGAAGACGAAGTTACGAGTCTTTTTAAAATGAGACAATTTGCTAAAGAAGTGATTTCTGATCACAACCTCTTCAAACAGATTCAACACAACGTAGGCTGCGCAAGAAGGTCGAAAGATCTTACTGTGCTGCTACTATCTGTGTCGAAAGTTACGATGGTATCGTGTTATTAGTTGATGAAAGTAGTAATAGTAGAGTGATGTTAGGTGGGCCCGGAAATGGAAAATAAAAGGGTGCTAAGCATGTGACTGAGCCAACACGTGACATTCTCCTTTTCAACTAAAAGGCTATATTGTGTTTAGAGAATATATGTTAAAGAGATTTTAAACGCGCGACGGTACTCTATCTACTAGAAACGAACAATATGGAATTATAAAAATGAGTCTCGATAAATACAGGAGTCTTAGCGATCCTAGGGGTCATTCTAAGTTTAAGAAACCGAGATGAAAAGTTTAATTCTTGCTAATTAGAACGGTCAATATTGGTATCACTAGGATATATCTGTAAGGTACAGGGTATGAATTGTATTAATATAGTATGAGTTAGCTATGAAAGAGTCCGTAGAAACCGAAGGCTGTACAGCCTTGACTCCTAAGACTCACTGACTAATGCTCGCTTAACGAGGTGACTAATGCTCGCGTATTGCCAACAGTTAACAAAGAAGATTAAGATTTCAAAGCTTTATATTAATACTAGGCGCCGGCAAGGTTAGTACCGCGCGGCTTCATTGTTACCAAGGATAACATTATTGTAAACAGATAAGACTAGTTATAAAACGACGTTTAAATCCACAGATTCAGCGAAAAACAATCTAACAAAATAAATCACTACTTCTTAAAAACACAGAGTTCAACTAACTTAAAGATGTAAGAAAAAAACTGCTCAGTATAGATATAGAGTACAACGTCGACACTGATTCTCACGCAACGATATATCCTTCCTCGAAAGCCCTTTTCTCATTAGATACCACATCTACAGCCTAGGCATCTAAAATCCTGAAGACTTTCCCCTCCTCAGTGTGCGATCGCTCACCTACGATCACGTGAAACAAGGCACTTAGAATCAACGCGAAAGTCATGCTAGCCGGCATGATCGTCGTGACAACATTAAGCGACGTATCTTACTGATGGAGATATATGGAAAGTAGCACCCCGATGAGTAGATCGAAAATGAGGATCCATTGTTGGTATTGGTGGTGTGCATTGAGGTTGTAGTAGGTCATAGCCAAGATACCGTATCCCATGCAAGTGAAGACGAAGGTGGTTAGGCCTGGCCGAGTGAATGATGTGGGAAGGCTGGATTCACAGCTGGACTCAAGTTTCTAAATAGTGGTGAGTAAATTCTCTGTTTGTGGCGAATTGGTTCATAACCATAACTTACGAGGGTTTTACTTAGATTCGGCAAGGCGGTGTCGAGTTTTCTACAAAGCCATATCATATTCGATCTTCCCAGGGTCGTTCTCGATCGTTCCACCGTCGTAGCAAATCCCGACCCCAAATAATGTCCAGAGCACTTCATCCCGCTCGACGCAAGTTAGTAGTTGCCCATGACGACCATGCAGACAAGTTGTCCGGCGGAGACAAGTATCTTTCCACATGTCTGCACATGACGGTTTGGAGTGAACATTCTGGACAGAATGTGTCTTTTTCGCAGAAGATTCGGACTCTTCAGACATTGAGTTATCTCTTCTTTCCTTATCCTTGTTGGCATCGCACCAATCTCCCAGAAAAGAACACTCGAAGTTGAATCGATCAGCGTCCGAGTTTTAGGAGAGCAATTTGACATAGCAAGGAGGTATTTGACGATAAATGCTCCTTGACCATGGGCCACAAATATAAGAGGCCTGCCCGTCTCCTCCTCTGTCTTCCTTTCTTCGCGCAAGCTCCGTAGCATCTCCGCGTTCCAACTATAGCCGTCTGGCTCAGGATCTCCGTAGGTATGAGACAAAGCGCTGTAGCCGTACGACAATATTCTTGCCTTTTGATTTGAGAATCTGGGAGAAGTTCGAGAGTTTATACTGACAAACCCTCTAAATTCACTGCCCATCTAATACAAGTGGTTCCCATCCCATTTCCTTGTCCACAGTCTCCTTGTCTCCGTGCCGCTTTTCTTCCGGGAGAGATTCCACTGTGCATGGCTTGCTTACTTTAACACTCTGTTGGACGACCTTATATAGGCTTCTTATACACGCTTAGAGCGATGGTGAGATCGGAATTGTGTGTAGTATAATATCTAATTCTAGGAAGAGAAAGAGAGAGAGAGAGAGAGAGGGAAGGAGATATATTCTCACGACCTGTTCAGTACCCTTATACTATGCGTATGATTACGCCGCTACCCTCCTACGCCAATATGTCACGTCAAATCTGTGGGTGGGAGTTCTTAATTGGCGAAGGAAGTCCTTGCAATTCTTGCAGGGGCTAGTAAAGACTCGATCATCCAGATTGCCCGTTTCCAGAAACGTGACGTAGTGGTCCAGATCAATACAACCACCAAATATAGGAGCACCGCTGCATCAGGAGAGCTTCAACGTTAATAAGATGTCTTTACACTACTCTGGGGCCATTTAAGTACTAACGTTTTTGCTCCGATCATGAAACCATACGACTCCGCACAATTGCCTGGTTCCCAACTCTCGAGTGATTTCTGAGCTCGCTGGAGGAATTTTGGTTGTTTGTCCTTGGAATCTATGCCTGTGATCTCGGTCGACAAATGTTGGCGACGTGCTGACTCTATATACCCCTTGCGATCTGTATTGGGGGTCGATGATCCCAAGATCATGTCTTTTTCAAACACCATTATACTGACCTTCTTTGGCCGAACTTTTGACCCTGATAGGAGCAGGCACCATCTGGCATATACCTCGAGCAAGGCAATAGAGTAGGCGATCCAACGTTCATGAAGACTGCCAAAACATGGTAGACAGCCCTCTTCGCGTGCTTGCTGAGCCGTTCTGGAAAGAATGTATCCCAGGATGTCGAAACTACTGTACAAGGGGATCTTGACGCCCGATGAGGTCATTTGAAACAAATGCTTAGTCGCTATAACAGACTTCGGCGGGTATTTGGAACTGCTTCCGTTGTTAACTCTATCTGTACATGTAAACAGATGGTTCTTAATCTGTACAGTCGAAGTATTTAGATCGCATACCTTCCATAGTTTTTATCGTCGATCTGTTTTAGCATTGACAGAAGCGTCTTTAGGGCGTTGGGCGCGACATCGTCACGAATGACACTTTGAAGTATGGCGCTAAGCTCCTGGTTTTATGTCAGTTTAGCCCCGAGTTCATTAGGTTTTTTACAAGAAGGATTGATAAGTATTAATACAAAGCTCTTGACTGCTAACCTTACTATCACTGTGAACAAAAGTTTTGAACGTACCCTAGCGTTATTAACTCCAAGGGCTTCAGCCCAAATCAGTCTGGGATATAATCTACCCGAGTCAATAGCGGCAAAGTTAGGATTCAAATGCATCATTTTCCCAAAAGGACCACATTCAGGTGGGTTGGATTGAAGCCAAGACTTCTGACTAAAGTCTCGGCCACCCTGCCCATACGTTGTTTGGGTTTCTGGTTGATTTGGATCGGTGCCCATCGGATACGAAGGAGGTGAATAGAAAGTATCGATAAACCTAAGTCCACAGTCAAATGCCGAATAATATTCTAATATAGACAAATCAAGCTAGTTTATTGACATCTCGCTAAGCGACGTTAGCGGTTGGCGTCGCGAAGTAACACAGATAAGGGCGAGAGAGGATGACTGCTTTTAAACATGCGGATGATTCTAGTTTACAGACTTACTGGCTTACTTATATTTAATCTTAAGGGGATGGGACCCTGCGCACTCCAATGCTAGAATCAGGCCAAGGCCTTCAAGTGATACTTGGTACGTTAGGTGCCTAATTTAATTGGTGGTCATCTGAATACAAAAATGAATGCCTAGACGTGAAAACAAATCCTAACTAGGCTCAGCCGCAGTGAAAATTCAGTTGTAGCTAATTGAGATTTTCATTTCAGGTGTCGTAAAAGCCATGGGGAACAGGCAAAGGCGCCACGTAGGAGACGAGTCGCCCGACTACTATGCCTAAAAATGCGCCTCAATGCAAGCCACGTCTGCCACGTCTATACTCGATTTAAAAACACAAGGCAGCACAACTGCATTGTGACACGAGGTGGTCGCTGATGTGTCAAGCATGGAAAAAAGATGAACGAATGAATCAATCAATCCATCAAACCATTAACCGATACAATCGCTTGCGGAACACAACTGCTGAGATTTTTACCTCGCTCTCTCGCTCTTTCTCGATCAGGTTTCGCGACATGTGCGAACCAATTAAACCAAATATGAATACGAAGTATTGAAATTGCATTACTAAGGTTTCCTATTTTGCTATCTTGCATTCTTCCCAACAACCTATCCAAATCTCAAAACTCTCTATCCACTTTAGACCTGTTCCAGTTCTAGCCTTAAGAAATGGGCCTAAGGTTATCATCAAGCCAAAATGTAAGACCGAACGTCCGCGCAATCTCTTTAAAGAGTAGATTCTCTTCCCTGCATAGGGATATCTCCTTGGAGAGGAATTCTTTGGAGCCCAATTGAATATTGTAGAATTTCTGAAGAGTAAGCATGCTTGATTCTATGAAAGGGTTATGAGTATTAGTTTTTGTTGTTAAAATGACAAAAAGGGAGGGGGTTGTTGCTCTGTTAAACTACGTGGACATGTACGATCTAGCGTGATGAAATCGATAATTGTCTCAGGACATTCTTTACATGATGTCTATACGCCGTCGTCTCCTCTCGTAAATATTAGACTGATAAGGTGGTGTTCAGCATAGAGATAGCTGTTAAGTTGTCGGGAGGTGAGATTTTCTAACATCCCTTGAATATCTCTCATCTGCTATGGTAAATTCTAATATCTACAGTTTTGTTTTTTTAGTATCAACCTCTAATTCAGAACAGATACAGACAGGGCTAGTTATTTAAACTTATAATAATGATAACTGAGTTATTCTAATTCTTTTCTCCTAAAAGATAATAATAAAAAATATCGTAGACAGCTAGATAGACTTAAAAGTCTTAGTTTATATACTAAGATAGGAGGAGACTTTTAACAATTACTTTTATAATTAAAAGGTATAATCTTAAATAATAATCTAAGGAAGTCTATCTATTAAGTTCATTTCTTAACACCTTATATTAAGTATATTATATTATAAAAAAAGAATTACCCTCTACTACTCACTTAAAAACAACCTTATTAATAATCTTTACTAACCTATATATTTATAATCGACTTTATACTCTAAAACATATATACTAGAGAGACATTTAAGTCTATTTATAATAGTCTAGTTCTTATAGAACCTACCTTATATAAATAGTCTCTTTAGTAGTACTAGAAATAAGTATATATTTACTTTTAGTAGTACTCTATACTATAATTAACTATAGCTTAGAGTTCTATAAAATAGATATATTAGTTAATAAGAATATATAGTAACTAGGTAGTAGATTGTCTAGTTAATCTATCCTGTATATAATTAGAATTATAATAGTCTACTAGGTAGTAAGCTTTTTTCTTATTCTTAGAATAAGTAGGTAATTTCTAAGTCTATTATAATAGTATAGGCTAAAATAAGTGTGGTAGGAAAAGATACTAAATTTTCTATGAGGTTAAAGCCGTTAAAATACTATCTAAGTGAGTCGTTAGTATCGGTGTTAGTGGTACTTAGCGACTAATAGTCGGTAGTTACCTCCTGTTAGTAGTAGTAGTACTACGCTAATAATTACCCCCCTTTTAAAGTAAAAGACTCTACCTATAGAGTAATAAGTAGATATATAAAATGTTCCTCCTTTAATGTCTATCTTTCTCTCCTCTACTTCTTACTTAGAATATTATACTCCTTACTAAAAACGTTATTCTTTTATCTATCTATACTATAACGGTGGTTACTATTAATATCCTTCTAAAGGTTTTCTCTGTTACCGACTATTATATTATCACTATATAGCTTGTCTATTTTTCTAGCCTCTCTTATATCGTTAATAGGTATTATAGTTAGCGTTTATAGGTCGTGGAATTTTTTAGCGATTTTTATATTATATCTACTAAGTTAATATGTGAGTTTTATTACTATCACTTAAAATCTTACCTTGATAAAGGATTAAGTATTGTTTTATAGTAGTAGACTAACTTATATTTCTTCTTCGACTAGTACTTTGTCTATAAGCTCGTCGACGCTAATATCTAGGTATTATAATAGTGGCTAGAGTGGAAGGAATTTATAACCTAGAGATACTAAGTGGGCTAATACTTTAGAAACTATTATATTAAATAAGTTTAGATATATATATTAGAGACTAGTGTATTTCGTGTTAAAGAGGTTGTTAAATATCTATAGTACGTTAGATAGTTTAGTATTAATTATATACTTCGTGAATATTATTATTATATAGATATAGTGGTAGATATCAGTGAATACGTCTATAAGGAAGTCTTGTTAGATAATAACGTGAGTGTAGTTAAGTTCTATCTTGTATATACCGTCGAGAAGTCTTTTATTAGTATATATAATATTCTTAATATCTATAGTAATCTTTTCTTCGACGACTTAATCTACTATTACTTATTGTTTTAGTTTCTTATACTTACTACTAATCTTATAAATCTCTACTTCTAACTTATTATTCTTAATATAGGCGGTATTAAGTTAAAGATATAGGTCCTATAGTTAATTATCTTGGATTAATAAATGTGGTAGTTCTAGTGTTTACTCTACTTTTAAAGAGGAGTTAGAAAACTCTATAAGGAGGTCTCTAACTTTTCTAGTAGTCTTGGTAGACTTTTTATTTTATCCTAACTTAAGTTATAGGGGAGTTTCTATCCTCGACTTTTCTATGTTAGTTTACTACCTTATTTTATTTTTATTAGTTAAAAGTAGAAGAGTCTATACTTACGTTTAGTTAGTAATAAAGTTAGTAAGTGTGTTAACTATACTAAGCTAATTACTTAGGTTGTTTTAATGTCTTATATAATCTTATATAAAGATTATAAGAACTTCTAAGACCTGTCTATAATTATTAATTTTAGGATTATTATAGCTTACCTTATTCTTCTAGGTAGAATATATTCTTATAACTTCTATAAATTATACTTTTAAACCTAATTTAGTTAGGCGATTGTTAAAGATACTTATAAAGGTTCTCCGTGATTTTAGAGTGCTAGTTTTTACTTTTTTAGCGGTATATTCTATGTCGCTAATTTAATTAGTTAAGTCTTCTATAGCTAGTAATTTAGTGTTAATATCTATGGTATTTATATGTTTTAAGGTTAAAGTCTTAGTTATATCCTTTGTTATTAGAGTATTGATTTAGGTAAACTTTAAGGTATTACTTATAGTATTAACAGCGCTAGTGTGTGTGTAGAGAGTGGTCTTATTTATTACTAGTATTAGTTTTTTACTAGTGTTAAAGATATAGAGAAGGGTTAGATTTTATATATTGTTAAGTTTTAATCTTAGAAGAATTTTTACTACTATATATAACTTTAAGGTGTCTAGGTCGCTAATAAAGTTATAGTCTTTATATTATAACACGTGTTTTTAACTAGACAATACTAGTATACTAACTTGTTAGCGACGATATTTACCTATAGTTATAATGTCTTCTAAGCTTTTAAAATTACCTAGGTACTATTTATATGTGTGGTATATTAACTTGTATAATAAAAGTTTAAAGTATACTATATAGTTAGATAAAAAGTAGAAGGAGGATATTTTCTTGTTAGGTCTAGCGAGGGTTAGTAGATTATAGATCTTTACTGTTTTCTACTATTCGTTATCTAGTAGTGTTACTCTAAAGTATCCCTCGTTAGGATTGGTAAAAGTTTATATATATTGTTATTAATAGAAGTAAATTTATTTTAACACGTCTATAGTATAGATAGTAGATACTATTATAGATGTTAACAATAGGGTTAATAGTGAGATTATAATTAGGTTATAGTATATATTATCTTTAGATTAATCTTAGGTTTTAAGTTCCTAGGTTATATTAATCTATAAGTATTAGTTTCTAGTCTATATCCTTTCTAGCGTACTAGGTATTCTATTAACTATCTATACTCTCGGTAAACCTTATATTTACTTATTAGTTTCTTAATTTCCTATTCTATTTCGTTGTTAACTACTATTAGTAGAGATAGTAGTAGGGTATACTTATATAGGTTATTCTATAGAGATAACGATAGTTTAAGATATATAATAACATTATAAATACCTTATTCGTCTAGTATATCTAGTTAGTATACAAGGTGTTTATATATAGCTATATATCTATAATAGCTAATTTCGTTATATACTTACTAAAGGATTTCCTTCTAGTAGTCACCTTATAGTAAGTAGAGACGTAGACTAAATTCTAGGTTATTATAGTATATAAGTTCCTTAATGATTTTAAATGGTAATGTTATAGTGTTATTACTAACTACTTTATTGGTGGTAATTCTTTCACGTCTATAAACCTATTAAGGACCGACGGTATATTTAGTAATTAGTTTATTTTTAAAGTTAGTATTAATCTCGATAATAGCTATTAGGAATACGTGAATCTTGTCTTAATTATAGTCTACTATCTATGATAGATATCTAACGTCGACGGTGGTGTATAAGTTATTAAGAATAGAAAATTGTTAGTTACTATAAAATTCTCTTCCTACGAGCTAGGTTCTAACTTAAGTATATATGTCTAGGCCTAAGATAGTATTAGAGACGATATTTAACTTCCTAGATTTATAGTGTATGTTAAGTTAGAAGTGCTAGAGATACTTAGAAGTATAGACAAGGTATAAGTTAAGTTTTTTAACTGAGACTAAATTAAGACTAGTCTAGCAAGCTATTAAAACAGTTAATAAGTAATCTATAAAGATAATAACCGGTAATATTAATACTTTAATAATATAGTGTATTTTATAAACTGTTTAAACGAGGCCGGCGACCTCTATCTTAGTTAGCTAATATTACTTCTCGGCGTTAGTTAGTATTTAACTTAGGAATATAATTAGTTATACTACTTTCTTAGTGAGAGTTCTCTTACTGTTAATTATATTGTCTTTAACGTGATAAAGTATTATATCTATTCTAAATTCCTTCGACGTATCTAGGTCTATATATGTTTAACGGTCACGGTTATAATATATAAGGATTAATACTTGTTTAAACATACTTTAGAGGTGGTTAAATAACTTCTTTTCTTTTAGTGTTAGTAATAAAAGTAATACCTTTAATGTTAACTTCTTACAGGACTAACTATGTGTAATAAATTTAATTAGTATAGTTTTCTATTCTTATAATAGTTTAGTAATAGTAACAAAGAGTGGTACGTATTAGTGTAACTATCTAGTGAGTCTAATGTATATTTTAAGCTTAACAAGGTTATATAGGAATTTAAAGTATAATATCACTACTAGCTTATTAGTGGTAGTTACTATCTCTAAAGTGTCGACTTGTTAGCTAAGGAGCTTAACTAATAGGTATCTAAGGAATAATTTCTCTAGTGTAAGTATTATATTATACACTAATAATTTAGCGAAGACTATATATAGGTGTTTTTAATGTTTCTTAACTAAATAAGAGAAAATTATAATGTTATTAATATATACTCTATAAAAGCCTCGCTCGTTATAGAGTATATTGTCGATTATATGTTAAATATATTAAACTAAATTATAAAATCCTATTACTAGAACTTTAAATGTTTCTTGTCCTTAATGTGTTAATACTATAAGTCGGTGATAATAATCTAGTTATACTTATTATTAGTAAAAGAATAAGACGTAGTCTACTATACTAATAAAAGTGTATCCTTATATTACTAATAAAATATTAGCTTATATTAGAACTAGGTAGGCGTCTAGTAGTGTAATCTTGTTAAGGGCCCTAATATCGACGATAATATATTCTTTCTCTATTGTTATTCCTAGTGTAATAAGATATAGTATATTTCTCTATACTATAAATACTAGAAATAAGAATAGAGTGGGGCCTCTAGTCTATTCTATCTAGTCTTAGTAATATAATTTATTAAAAAGTTTATTAATAACCTTCTAATCTTTTAGACTAACTAGGTAGACTCTTATCTAGTTAGCTTTGTATAATTCTACCTAGTTATAGACGAGAGATATTTCTATGTTTTCTATAATATTAGTAATATTATCTATGTTAATCTAGAGGTTAGAGAATTCTTAAGTAATAGTGTTAAAGTCTATACTGTCTTGGTTATATAATGTTATACTGTTAGATATAACTTTTTCTATACTTAAGGTTATAAGTGTCGAGGTAGTAAAGGTGGTAAGAGTTGTTTTAAACGTAGAGTATAGTTATCCTCTATCTAATGATTCGCGTAGTGGTTTAAATACTAGGTTAGAGTCTTTAGTTATAACCTTATAATATCTAGCGACTTTATATTCCGTGACATTACTAAGGGTAGTGTTTTTAGTGATTATATAGGGTTAGTCTAAATTATTATAAATAAATACCTCTAAAAAGGTGTAGTTAATAATATAGGTATAGATAGATAGTTTCTCTTAAGTAATTAGCTTAAAAATAAAGTCTTAGTTTATTAATAGTCTAGTATAATATATAGTAACTATAATTTAGAATTTTAGAGGTACTACTATATCTTAAAGTGTTTAAACTAGTTCTAAAATTCTTACTCCTTAATTTATTGTCTAAAGTAGAATCTTAATATTCTAGTATATATAGAAGAGGGTATAACTAGAGCTAAGTATAAAATCGATTATTTCTAGTTTTATAATATCGATGTCTATAAGGATATTAGCTCGGAGATTATTAACTAGGTAAATTTCACGTTTTATTAACGTGATCTTTCCTATACTATCTAGGAAGTAGAGGCTAATAGTAGTATATAAACTAGATAAATAGTGTTAGTTATTAATCTTGGTGACTAGTATTAGTGATAGTATTTCGTAGATAATAACATTAGAGTCTTACTTCTTAATAAATTCCTTGTCTACTAATGATATTATATATCTACTGTCTAAGTATATGTTATTTAAGTCTCTCTTAGCTATAAGGCTAGCTTTTACTAATGAATACTAAAAGCCTTTAAATCTATATCCTAGGGCTACTATAGAGATAGGTATAGATAATTTAATAATCGAAGATATTAGTGGTAGCTAGTTTAGTAATTATAAAGAGGTGATTTCTATATTAGACTTACTTACTAGTTAACGACAATTTTCTCTATAATAGTAAAGGACGTTACTAAAAGGAAAGGTTTATAGACATTTATAATACGTTGTTAACTTACCTAGGAGAATAGAAGTTCTAAAGAAAGATTCTACTAACTCTTATCTATTCTTATTATAGTTATTCTTATTATCTACTAGGCTGTCCTCTTGTTTACTATCGTCGACGTCTATTATATATACTTGTTAAGGTTAGCGACTTTAATAGTGCTCTTGTTAGTAATCTTAGCGTAGATTTTAGTTGTAGTATTAATTACTAGGCGTCTTAGCGAGAGGTTTAGACGGCGATACTATACTAGCGGTTATTTATAGTAGCTATTTTATGGTAGGTAATTAGTGATTAGTTCTATTCTAATATTAAAATAAGTCTTGTCTCTATTATAATAAATCTTATCTTAGGGTAAAGCTATAAAAATTAGACAAACCTAGTGTAACTCTATTATATTGTCTATACCCTGTTATAATACTATTAGTATAGATAGATCGTGTTTATAACAGGGACTTATATATATCTATCTATATATTATATACTCTATAGATATCTTAGATAAAATCTATAAGTGTTATTAATAATATAGGTTTTT
>JALRMK010000069.1:0-139679 GCA_026119845.1 Pezicula carpinea | reverse complement strand
TCTTCGTACGATGTGGTCCGTGTCATCTGACCACACGCGAAGTCACGTGCGCAGGCGTGGTAGCGCCAAGCATAGAATATCGGGTGTAACCCGTCACATATAAGGAGGAGGAGAGGAGGGGGGTAATGTAGTAGGTTACACCTAATATTCTATGCTTGGCGTTACCACGCCTATATATATAACTTCACGTGTGGTTAGATAATATAGACTACATTATATAAAGATAAAAGTCTTCCTTTCTCTTTAGAACCTTCTTTCTTCTTTAGTTAATTCTTCTTATAATATAGACAAGCTATTATACTATATACTTTACATTCGCCCTATAATAACAAGAATTAGACTACTACTATAAAAGAGTAATTCTAACAAAGATAATTTATATTTCTAGTATAGAGATTAGTAGTAGAGAATAGTAAAGAAGTAATAACTATAACTTTAACGTTAACTTTAGCTTTAACTTTAGTAGTTTAGTATTTTAGTTTATTATAATATATAATATCTATATGTCTAACTTTATCCTAGGAGACGTATATAATATAGAGAACTATATAAAGTTAGAAGAGAAGAGAGATAAGTTATAATTATATAGCGTTAGATTTCTATGTTAAACTAGATAGTAAGGTAAAGTTACCATATCTCTACTTATATATAGATAAACTATAAGAGGAGTCAGAGGAGTAGAAAGTCTAATATAATTAATAGGTGAGATTAGAAAGCTAATAAACTACGAGGAAGGCGAGGTTAAGATGCCTGTGTTTAAACAGGAGACTATATTAAAGCTCGCAGGCCCCTTGGCTTCTCACTCACAGAAGTCAACTTCATAATGCTCACTGCGATGCTTAACACGATACTTGACATTACACAAGCCCACCTCACCTCCTACTCATCTAAAACATGTTCAGTAAACTCATACAAAGATACTACGTCCAAAGTCCCAGATTTTGTGCAAAGAGAGTCTAAGTAATGGCTTACGGCGGAAAGGGAGGTGTTCATTACGATCCGTCTCTGTCCGAAGCTTTGAAGAGGTGGAACACCGGAGCATCGGAGCTAGACTTAAGCAATATATGATACAATAAGCGAAGGCGCGTAGATTTCCTGTGACAAGCTTAGTGCCGAACTTCTGCCAGGCCTGGACTTAGCTCAAGCATATTGTTGCCGAGTACGGTGCGCGGTTTGATGGCCTTGATGGTCTTGATGGTCTTGATGGTCTGATGAGGCATATCTTGAGGTGGGAAAGAATGTTGAAACCTGTAGAGTTTCCTTCGTAAGTCCAGTGCCTACATTGTCCTGTGCAGGCTCTAGCGAGTATTCTCGTATCTGACTACAGTATACGATACAGGGAGGGAGGCCGAAGACGTTTTTGGTTTTCTGATAGTTGGTGGTTCAAGTAGAGTGGCTAAGTAAGCACAGAAACATGTGATGTGCTGCTCCGCCAAATGGAAGATGACGGGAGCGCTACAGTTTGAGCAAGCTTGAACCCAACCGAGAATGTTCAGCTGAGATTGTTGGTTGCTGGTCTATGCGTCGTGGCAGAATAACGACTCCCCCAGAGTACACAGCTGAAATTGCGGGTGTACGGAATTCCGAATGGGATGCGAGTCACTAGCAATAGTTTGCCTGTTGAACTTTCTTGGAAGCAGGCTGGGCTAAAGATATACGGGTGAATGTGTTGGTTGCAGACCGTCCTGGTGGCCGAAAGGAGTTGGTGGCTACAGACACAGATTGAGGAGACTTCAATCGCTCTGCGTCCAAATAGGTGATGTGAAGATGTCTTCTGTCAAGAACCTCTTCTAGGATTACCGGAGGAGATATAATTTCGTTCCCTTCCCTTGCGACCTGTAAGCACCTGTGTATAACTTCATCAGGAAAGGCGTCCTCGTCATCTGTTTCTTGGTTGGCGGGAGAAGTCTTGAGCTTTGTTACTTTCTCGCGACTTTGACGGAAGACAGATACATTTTGACGATCCTGTTGCTCTGATATCTCAGAGGTTCGGAATAACTTCGAGTCAAACAGAGGGGTCGTCTTTCATTTCCAATGAAGTCATAGAGCTTTGATGTTTTGATTTGAGGCCGATATATATCGACGATCTCTTTCCTCTGATAAGTCGGAAAAATCGTAGAATAACGTCATGCCGAGCGGAAGGATCTTGTTTCTAGGTAAAGGCGTTTGAGCTTTGAGTGACCAAATGCAGATATATCTGGAGGATCCTCTTCCTCTGATAATGCGAAGAATCGTAGCCTCAAGTCGAACCAAGGAGTAGTCGTCTCTGTTGCTGGGTGAAGGTGTTTGAGCTTTGATCTTTTCTGGTAAGCGTGACTGAATGCAGATATACCTGGGCGATCATTTTCTTTCAACAACCCAAAGAATCACAGTAGACTCTCAAGCTGAACAGAGATCCCTTTGTTTCTGAGTGATGGTGTTTGAGCTTTCATCTTGTCCGATAAGCGTGGCTAGATGCGGATATACCAGGACGATCTTTTCGCTCTAACAATCCACAGACTCGGAGTTTTCAAGTCGAACCGAGGAGTCGTCTTTGTTTCGGGCTCAAATCACTCGAGCATTGATCTTTCCTCCCACGCTTGACGGGAGAGCGTCATCGTACGCTTTATCTGGGGCTGTGAAGGAGGCAGTGGCTATAGTATAACCTCATATAGTGCCAAACGAGGAATGATTGCCGCGTTTCGTTTCCAGGATCGGATTGTGGGAGATGGTGGTTGTTTCTGGTAAACGTGCCCAGAAGTGACCTCATAATCCTTTGGCGCTTCTCCGGTCAATAATTCCTCTGCGGTGGCTGTGAAGATGAAATAAGCCTCGTGAGGCTCCGCGGTCCGCAGGCTCAGCACAAAAACACAAAAACACAACATAATTCGGGATCTCGGGTCGTTGGGAAGGCATGGATTTGCGGTCGCATCCGAAACTTCGAAATAGGAGACACCCCCTTCGTTAGGCTTCTGTGTCATCTGGGACCGGTTGCGCGTTGACGCTTCTGTCAAAGCTACAGTATTGTACCTGCTTGGCCTTCCAAGCCAATTCAGCCTTACCTTTCCCCCACCGACGATCTCTACCGTCCTGTACTGCTCGTGGCCATTTTGGGCCTTGGTGGCATTCATGAGACGGTTGTGCATGGGACGAACGGACAATGCGTATTGTTCCTGGCAGCTGGCTGTTGCTTTTCAAACGGCGCATGTGGGAATGGGGGGTCAGCCAAGATTTTGAGCGTCACCGATGTGGACGATCGGTTAGGGCATAAGGATGTCTTGTATGCTTTTCCAGCTCGAGCATTGGATCGACGTGCTTCTGCAACTATTTCCGAAGCGTTGTAACCTGTTTGTACGAAAGAGACGTCTGATGGTGATACTGCCTGGGACACAGCTTACGGTATGTGGTCGTGATCGCTGGGTGCCGGAGTCGGTGAGGGCGTTTGGCAGTGAGGTCCTCGTGGGTTGTGGGCAGCGGACGGTAGTGGACAGTTTGGGAGTTTGCATGGTCGCTGGGCAAGTGGTGTTGGTGTTGTCGAGTGGTGGGATGGATGGTGGTAGCCGTGATGTTGGTATTTGCATGGGTGGTGTGGGAGTTTCGTGTCCAGGAATAGAACGATGCGATGGACGACGTGATTGGGCTGAGGGGGGGGTGTGCCTATCGCCGAACACGAGAATCACGGCGCCGTCTGTCGTACAGACAGCGCGGGATCGCGATGGTGCCTGGAATCAGAGGCGGCCAAGGCTTGAATTGCACCTGGGTCGCTCGATCACATCCTCCCACCCCCTGCCTAGCCCCACACCGCACTCCCTCTCGCTAGTCACCTGTCATCGCTCGTTGCAATGCGAAACATCCATCCCATCCCTTCTTCTCATCCCCCCTTCATCATCATCCAACTTTTCTCTCCACCCCAGCCAAGATCTACCAACTTTACAACTACTCTCGTTCAAGTCCATTACGCACCACACGATCTGCTGCCCATTATTCCTGCACTACTCACCGTCGTTTCGAAACAATTGTACTTCTTCCCAGGAACCCCCATCTCCCGAGGAAAAAGCACAAAACTGAAAGCCTTCGCTACTTGGTTCCTGCTTCGCCTCTTCCACGAACGCATAGTCCATCGAAATAATACCGAGTCCACAACCCTTTTCTCCTTTGGTCCAATCCAATTTTCCTTTCTCTTCTACCTTCAACATCAACAATCACCACAGACGCGACGTCTTACAATACACAATAATCACCATGTTTTCCTCGCCACAACCGTTGCGCCTGCTGGCAGTCTGCCTCGCCCTTTCGCAGGTCTCAAATGGATGGAGTCTCAACCTGCGAGCCGCACAACAGCAGAGGGAGATAGAAAGGGGATTGCTTGACGGTCCGGTCTCAGCAGTGAGCTCAGTTCTCTTGGGCACTGCAGCTGCAACCACGACATCATCTTCAGCCGCCACCACGACCTCCAAGACATCTCAGGCGGCGACGACGACATCAGCATCTGCCAAAGAGACATCTACGACGGCAGCAAAAACCACAGCCACTTCTACCACACCCACAGCAGCAGCAACATCGACCACGGCTCCCAAAGAGACCACGTCCACCACAGAGAGCGCCGCAGCAACCACCTCCGCAGCCGCAAAGTCGAGTACGACGACCGACCCAAATGCCGTTACCACCACAACCGCCCCAACTGCATCAGCAAGTTCAGTAGCAGATGTCACAGTCGTCCAGACAATCAATGGAATGACGACCTCATACACAACCACGCCTTCGAGCACAGCCACCTCATCCGGCAGCTCCAAGTCAACCTCAGCAGCAACACTCAGCCAAGACAGCACTGCCAAGTCTGGCATGTCCACGCAGACAAGAAACACTGTCATTGGTGTCGTGGTTGGAATTGGCGGAGCAGCCCTCCTCCTCGGACTCGCTGTTGTAGCATGGAGAATCTGGGGTCGCAAGAAGAACACCGACGAGAGCGATGGATTGATGGGATTCCGAAGCGGCGTCGATTCGAGCGGACACGAGAAGGCTGGAAGCATCAGCGGCCACAACGCCGCACGAAACCCCTTCCAGAGTACACTGGAAAGCTATCACAACCCGGCACATAACGTCAACGCGTCGTCAAACTTCTGAGGACTGTTAAGATCATGACGGCTATTTGATTGAATGGGATGGGTTATGACAATATCTGAGCGAGGGGAAACGTAATTGGTTTGGGTTTTGATTGATGAATGTTCTTCAGCGCATGGGACGGTGTTCGCACGACGATGATTACGTCTTCTTTTACATCACACTACACTATTTCTTATTGGTCATCAAGGACGGGATCTCTGGAGGTTTGGTTGCATTGAAGATGACCTGAAGATGTCATCTGGTACCTCTCTTCTGTCTGTTCCCACATGGGTGTATGCCAAAACACCACAGCTCAACACAATACACAGCGTAATTAGTCTAGAGATTGGGCCGCTGTTATCTACGGATCAGGGCCTTGTATATAGGCAGTGAATGGAGTATGATTTTTTCACTCAGGACTCCGCGTCTACAACTGCCATTGTGACAGCACATCGTCTTGAATTATACCGCACCGGATCAACATCAATTGCAGAGGAGTATCAAGTATCAATCTTCATACAGGAAATAGAATTGACACTATTCACAGTCACATCGCCTATCGCAATCTCCAATTAAATGATCGTCTTCGCTCGAGCAATCCCTAAATGTCACAGTATCGTTTCAGCCATCTGGGGCTTCCGTTTCAGACATAACCACCACGGCCCCATCAGACGATCTATCTCCTTCCAGTACAAACAAACGACCCTGTCTCTATTCTCTATTCTCTAATCTCATCACCGTCCATCAAACATTTGAAGAGGCAATTCTCTCGCCGACCTCCTAATCTCCTGACCATAGACTCGACTTGGCTTCGAGGATCGAATATCGCATCACATATACGCACACTTCTAGCAGAGGCAGGAAACAAGGGTTTTCGTAAAGGGCTCCCGACTCTCGGACTCTTACCGTCGACTCTTAAGATTCGCATCGCAGACTCAGGAACTCAGATTCGCATTCGTACGCTCGCTCGCTCTCTCGCGGATCCTAGGCTCGCCAGCTAGGAAGGAAGAGAAGAAGGGCAAAGGAAAAGCAAAGGAAGGAAGAAGCGAGAGAAGAGGAAGAAGGAAGCCATTATGAGATCTTCCTTGTCTACATATGTCATCGTGGTGGGTTGGTTGGCTGGTCTGAGTATTGCTGGTGCTGATGTTGGTGTTGATGTTGGGGCTGCGGCTGAGGTTGGCGCTGGAGAGTTGGATATGGGGATGGATTTTGGGCTTATGCCGAGGACGCTTTCGAATCTGCAGGTATGGGTTTTACCTCTTTTTCCGGATTGGCTTCTCTTGTCGTTGTGTTGTTCTCTTCTGTTGTTCCTTCGTACGACTGGGAGAGAGGGTGGAAAGTGATGGTGATGGTGAAGAAAGTGATGGGTTTAGGTCGAAGGGCACAAACCTCACTCACTATCATACCTCCATCCCTCAATTTACCCACCATCTCCACCCTCTCTATCCTCTCCCTCCCTCTCTAATCCAAGACCACCACAAACCTCCACCTAGCGCATCTCACCTAACCTCACTAACACAAACCTCGCACAGGTCTTCACCGGAGCCCTTGGCGGCGCTGCTGCCCCCGCAATCACAAACTCCGGCTCCTCGACGCGTCCCTTCCAAGTTGGAGGTGATACCTTTACCGATTACACCAGTGCCGCGACAAGGGCATGTAATAATCAACATAATTCTTGTGCGGACGTCGCGAATACTAAGGGCTGTACGTTAAAAGCAGATTTTCAAATTGTCTTCTAATCTTTCTCCTTTTCCCCTTCCCACAGCATGCTTTTCCTTGGTCGGGCAAATCTGGATAGCTCGTCTTGGTTTGGGTTCTGGGAAGGGGAAGGGGGAAGGGGGAAGGAAAGATAGGAGGGAAGGGATTGTGCTGATCTGAGAACATAGCTACCATCACCGTTGGCGATTGCGATACTCAGCAGACTACTTGTTTAAATGCCGCGTCCACTAGTACGACGACCAATTTTCAGGTTCTGGTTAGTCAGGACGCGAATTTCGACTATATTTGTGATTCGAATATCTAGGTGGTAGAAGAGTGCTGGGGAGGATCTCTCTCTTGAGGCGTGCGACTTTTGAGGGGTGCTGGGGTTGGTGGGGCGTTGCGTATAATTGGAGGTGCGGATGGGGCTGGGGAGTACCTCGTATATAATTTGGGTCGAGGTAGGTGTGGGAATGGGACGAGTAGAGAGGGGGAGGGAGAAGGAGAGGGAAAGAGCCTAGTCCTAAATCATCTACTATACAGAAGACTAAAACGTATACTATATGCCCTTTAAATCCTGCCTAGGCAGACTAAATTGTAACACTCTCGGCGGATTTAAAGGAGTAGGTAGAGAGTGACTACTAATGCCGACTACTTACGTAGAGAAGTGATACTTATGGCATTTTTACGGCTTCGATTATCTCTATATGGTTGCGCAGAATAAATAAATAAATAAATATCTTCTTCTTCTCTACTTTACAACATAACTAACAAATATCTAGACTTAAAATCAGAGAAACTAATGTGTTCCTCTCTAGGCGCTGTGAAATCCCTTATTTAAATGTAATCTGTCTAGTTAAGCTACTCCTTATCTAAGCTCTCTAGAGTGGCAATATATCTCCGTCTCTCGATGAAGTTATACTCTAGACATCTCTTCGATTTGATAGAACAGTACAATGGAAATTTCCAAACCGTCCTGTTTTCCCTGCGATGCGGAAGCTGGCTTATACGTCCTTGGATTCTGCAAAGCAATGGATCCTAGCGAAGACCTTACGCTACGCCTGACAGTGGGTCTAAAAGGTTGACAGCAAAGAATGGATTGACAACTAAGTTGGTAGGCTAATTGTTTTGAGGTAGCTTGGATTTTGTGGTTGTTTGATACGTAGGGAGGGAGGATTTAATGGATGGATGTGTTGGCTAGAGAATGGGAACGAAGTCTTGGAGTAATGTACTGTAGCCGATGTAGTGTTTGCGAGTAGGAAAGAAAAAGGACATGGTGTTGTTAATAAGCAAGGTGTTGGAAACTTAATCACCATATATATCGCTTACCTAGGTTACAGTAGAGTATCTCTAACAACAGTACGTAAGGTAGTGAAAGTAGGTAAATTTCTTGACACTTTGTTTAAGTACGATTGAGACGTAAGTAGTATAAGTGATAGAATTGTCTGATGTTATTCCTTCTCCTACAATTACATTGCTCAATCCTCCATGGATGCGATACTCATCTTACCCTTTCGCGGAGGCATGTTCAAATAACGAGGCTTTCAGGGTGCTCTTCGCCTTACCAAGCTCCACTACAGCATCTACCTCATCACCAATACTCTGCAAGAACCGGTCCTTGTTCCACGCTGGTTTCCAGCCGAGTTTCTGCCCATTCTCGGCGAAGAAATTATCGCTAGATTTCGAAAGAGTCAGAGAAGGTGTTCTTGCGACATGACATTCAACCGTTCAAGTGATGAAAAGGGAGCAAAGAGCACCTACCCAGAGTTCCATAAAGGTTGCACGAATTGAACGGGCACACCCAGTGCTTCTGCGGCATCTTCATCATTGGCCCAGATCTGTGTCTTCGAATCTGTTACGAGACCTCGAGCTTTGAGGGCTACAGCCATGTGATCCAAGACTTCCCACAAATGGATATCATGGGCCAGTGAGAAGTAGTAGCCTTTTGTACCACTCGGGATCGTCTGAGCCTCTTTCTGGAGGATCTTCTCGAGGATGAGCGCGTAGAGGGCAGTCAGATCTGTAATGTGCACACCTGATACTTTCTGCGCAACTCGTCAGTAGACTGCTTGCGGGTCTGAGATTTCTGATTCCCTTTCATACCGTGTCTTCGGCGAATTTGTAGACTACTTTTCGTGGGATGAATGCCTGCACATAGGAGGGAAGGATCACGGATAGCTTGTTCCATTCACCACTACCTTTGCCGTCTATGTAGAGCTTTCGGTTAGTTTGAAAGGAATCAAGTATCGTTGCTTTTTTTCTCTCGGTGGTACTTACAGACTAAAGAGGGTACAACGATGAAGCTGGTTACTCCTTGCGCGTTGGCATGCTCGATAGCAGCCACGTCAGTCTGCCCGAGTTAGATATAAACCGTATTTTCTCTTGAACTTCACTGCGTTGCATACCTTTCGGATTGGGTATGAGTCCGCCAATTGCTTCTCTACTTCAAATACTGGGCCCGTGTCTTTGAACTGTCCGTGTGGCCAACCGTTCGTTTCGTAGAATGCGCTCACTCCCGAGGACTATATCGCGGTTAGTAAGTTGTTGACGATGTTACGTAATGGGGAATGAATGTATTGTACTTACGTGTATGTAGTATGTTTCCTCACCAGTAACTTCCCTTTGTTTGCCCAGCGCGGTGATCAGATGAAGTGCTGGCCTTGGGTCTATAGAGCTTGCGCAGTGAATGACGATACTGACTAGATAGGAAGCAGTAAGTCAGCCAATTCATTTTGTGTTAATTCTATCTGATTGTGGAAAGAAAGGTTCGTACTGTTGTGGCGTAACAGGTTTTCCACGACGGCCTTTTCGTCGGTTAAATCCATTTGAAGCACATCGATGCCCAATCATGATAAGGCCTTGGCTTGTTCTTCGGATCTGACTGCAGCACTGATATGTACCTTCTTAATCAGAGTGTTGTTGCTGGCTAGAAAGTCCGCAACGAGGGAGCCTCCTCTATAGAGAAGTTAGTTATTGACAAACACAGGACCCAAACCGGAAATTAGGTTAAACTATACATGTAGCCGGCGGCGCCAGTGATTAAAATATTTGAGGGTATGATGCTTGTGATTGAAGGATAGTAGTCTGTTCGAGTTATACGCCGAATCTCAATGTGAGCGGACAAGGTAATCGAAACGAATACTGGATAGTTGAGGTTGAACAGTATTCTCCGATATTTATTCCAATGGATATCATCATCCATCATATGTCATTAAAATTGTGAGAGATACAATTGGTCATCAGCTACGATTTGTCAACAGCTACGATTTGTCAACAGCTACGATTTGTCAACAGCTACGATTGGTCATATTCACCGGCTTTGAGTCCGATTAGAAATGCAGAGCACTTATGTTTATCGTTTACGGTAATGTACCTGGAATTACAGTTTGTTTTCATTCTCGAAAGGAATAAGGTATAACAAGACATAAGACATAGAGCTTTTACACCAGAATGATTCTCCCCCTTTTGGTTCGCTTATACTCAAATTATGCCTCGCACATCCATAGTTATTCTTATTCCCGGCTCAGAGTCCAATATTGGCAGCTCGAAGCTTAAGCCTTTACTGTGAAATTCGCGCTACAAGGTCGATCTGACATCTAGAAGACTGAAGAAAGAAGATACTACGGATCAAATAAATATCTCGTGCAACTTAGCAGATCCAGACTCTGTTATCAGAGTATTTTAGACAATCAAAGCAGTACTAGGTCTCATAAGTTTTGTTAACTTGTTATTTATAATGGTAAGACTGCCTCCTACCTAATACTAATACTTGAGAACTCCACCTTTCGAAACCCTGCTCACTTACATTCTCAAAGCTGGTGCAGCAACTCGGAACGATACTACGAATCATCTTTGGTCAACTCTACTAGAGACTTAAACACAACATAATTAGCGCCTTTGTTGCCGCACGGCAGGCAGCTTTAAGCTTTGAGCAGCTCCTGATTCTACTTCAAAATATTCTACCAGCGAACCTTGTAGTGTAGTATAAAAACCAAACCTAATTATCCCAAGGATTCCTATACTAGCTATCAAGACTGCCCTTAGAACGCCTGCCACAAGAGAGAGAGTAATTTCCTACTCTTCTTGTACACCTTCCATAGAGAGCGCACTAGAAACACTCTCTTCTTACTCCTTACTTGTATATACAATATAAGATTTGTATATTTAATATCTATCTTATAGTCTGTCACAAGGAACTATAAGTATCACGTAGAAAGGTTATTAGGATAGTCGAATTAGCATATAACAAGTCTTAGACTAGAGTTCCTAAGAACCTAGTCTCTAAGCTAGATATTATTATTTATTATATACTTAATAGCCTGGCGTAACTAGGTATAGGGCAGAATAGGCGGCGCAAGGGATCTAACTTTATTGTTGGGACTAATTATATTGCACTACACTATATATGCTGTCTTTCCTATAAATCGAGCATTTTAAAATTTTAATCGAAAGAGGAGGGATTTGCTAGGACTCTGTCGACAGAGAGGAGTGAAATTTAAATTGCTAACTTAAGAAAGAGGCCTATAGATAGAGGTAGAGAGTAGTATTCTAGTACTTATAAGGTTGTTATAGAGGTTAAGCGACGACGCTCTAAAACAGTCTACCTTCCTAGTCTCTATACTATCATGCTACACCTATCCTACTACTTATATAACTTAATCTGAGCTCTACAGACTTGTACACGGGAAATTTCTAAACACTACAATCATGGCACTGCTTAAATATTTAGGTTTTGGGAAGTCAACGACAGCGTGCATTATCTAATCTGCTGATATAACTTACATAGTTCGAGGATTCAAGTATACATTTATTCATTTCCTACCGAACGCTACTCTGATTTCGCTCGTGCTTGTGACGACGAAATTGAAATTGATAAAATGTTTTCTACTTCGTAGATTCGATTCTAGCGACAAGCGGAAAGCTGAATAAGGGCGCGCACAGTAAGGTGTCCTAGAAACGAGTATTACATTCTACCTTTACATGTTAAGAGTAAGGTACTTTCGTACCTCGGTTAGAGTACAGTACAGTACTGCAGTACGAAAGGTAAGCGAGGTGCTGGGATGTGATGTTGATGTTTGCTATTGGAGCGCATCCAGGGTTGCGGACGCGGGGTACTAAGTCGTGTGCCTTTTATACTTCTGTACCTGACCGAGGCACGACTCACGATGAGATCTTATGGAGGCGCCAAGTCGGGGAGCAACGGCAGTTCAAGACATTGGATGTTTTTGCCGTCCACGGTCGTCTGTTCATTTCTTTTCGATGCGCACGGCGGGGTAGTGATATGAGGTACCGCTGTCAAAGTATGGAAGATGGAGTCCTGGGGAAGGGATGGTACTCGTAAGGGGAGGGGAAGTTGTGTTGAGTACCTTACCTAGGCAGGTAATCTTAAGTTGGTTTCTTTTTCTTCCCTTTTGTTCTTTGGTTCTTCAGGTACGAGAAGTAAGACGTTGCTTTCTTTCTTTGTACGAGGAACACTTCAACGAGCGCTTCGATCGTGCTTCGTCTCTCCCCTCCTCCTTCAGAATGTCGTCCTTCCAGTCTCTAAAGCACCTCCTGCTCCTCACCACACTCTCCCTCTCCCTCGACCATCAACCCACAGCCGCATCATCCATCCACGCCCGCCTCGACAATGGTCTGGCCCTCACACCCCCAATGGGCTGGAACTCCTACAACCACTACTCCTGCTCGCCCAACGAATCCATCATCACGTCCAACGCCCAAGCCCTCGTCGACCTCGGCCTGCTGAATCTAGGCTACGAATACGCAACCGTCGACTGCGGCTGGACGCTGCCAGACCGCACAACCAACGGCACTCTAACCTGGAACCCAGCTCTCTTCCCAAACGGCTATCCAGCTCTCGGAGCATTCATTCATAGTCTCGGCCTGAAATTCGGCGTCTATAGCGATGGGGGCGTGCAGATGTGTATGACGGGATCGCCAGCTCAAGCTGGATCTCTCGGATATGAGACTACGGATGCTGCGACTTTTGCGGAATGGGGTGCTGATTTGCTGAAATACGATAATTGTTTTTCGGATGCTGCGTTGGGGTATCCTGACACGTCGTATACTCCGTCTGTTTCTCCACGGGAGAATTATGTTGTTATGTCAGCGGCAGTGTTGGCGACAGGGAGGGACATCGCGTTGCAGATTTGTGATTGGGGTGTGGATTTCCCCTCGGCGTGGGCGCCCGAGTTGGGGAATACTTGGAGGATTACGAACGATATTATTCCTGCCTATCGCACCATCCCGCGCATTCTCAATCAAGGTGCGTACTTTTGGAGACGGAGGAATTTCGTACGATCAGCAGATTCTGGAGTTTGAGCCATGTCTCTGAATCTTGACTCTGCGTGGCATGGATGTATTTCACTGACTGAAAAAAACGATAGCTGTTCCGCAGACTTCTTTCGCGGGTCCTGGACAATGGTTGGATCTTGATATGCTTGAGGTTGGGAATGGTGTTTTTACTATCGACGAGGAGAAGACGGTATATATTCCCACTTCCTACCCTTTACCTTAATTCGAGCTAGATAAACGAGACTCGAGAGAGTGAAGGCTTATAACTCCCTCGGTTGTGCTCTTTCCAGGACTGTTATGAGAATCGAAAACTGACTGGATGACCCCTATAGCATTTTTCCCTGTGGGCTATCATCAAAAGCCCCCTTGTAATCGGATGCGCTCTCAAGGACACCTTGACATCCGTCAACGCAGACTCTCTCGCCATCCTAAAGAATACCGATGTAATCAGCTACAACCAAGACTCCCTTGGTATCGCAGCTAGTTTCCGCAGACGCTGGACGGAGGAAGGGTATGAGGTTTGGGCTGGACCATTGAGTGGTGAACGCATGGTCGTGGCGGTTATGAACAATGCTGATGTGGAGCGCGAGTTGACGTTGGATTTACCGGTTGTGGGTGTGCAGAGCGCGGGGTGGGTGAAGGATGTGTGGAACGGCGTGACGGTGCAGGATGTGACGACGAGGTATTCGGGGACTGTTGGGGCACATGGGGTTCTGTTGGTTGAGATCGGAAATCTCACAACTGTCAATGCTTATGATGTTGAAGATGCCATCCTTCTAGAGTAAGTCCCCTCAGTCTTTAAAGGTATACATCCACTGTGGGACAGCCGGGTGGGAAGAGGGAGGAACAACAGGAAAGGCTGACAAGAAGCAGGAACACAAGAAGAATGACAGACGTCTATGGAATTACTACAAGCAGTAATTACACTGCAACATACACCCTTGTCAACGGAACCACCTTGAAAGAGTCTTTAACTCTAGCCGCAGCAAACAACAACACCTTCATCACCGCTCTGCCTCTCGCCGGCACCATAACAATAACTCCACCACCGTCAACATTCTACCCAGCAACACTCTTCACTCCAGCCGGGACCACGACATTAGAGCAGTGCTCCACCGATCTATGTGAGCCTGTCGGCTCAAAGATCAGGTGGTTAGGAGGGTACGTATCGTTTATACTCAGGACGACTCATAATCCCCATTTTCATCCCTCATTGCAAAGCTGACTTGGTTTCTGTTGTGATAGCCCAGATTCAAATACTGCTTATGTTACGCTTTCGGCGCCTGATGGTGCGATTGCCGGGGCCAAGTATGTCGAGGTTTACTTCTGCAATAATGACATTGCCATTGCTACTTCGTGGACTACGGGAACTAATACGAGGAATTTGACGTTGAGTGTTAATGATGTTACGACAAGGATTGAACTGTTTGTTCCCTATCTCTATTTAATCCTTTTCGTCTTTGCTTTCTCCCCTCATTTCTCCCTTCTTTCTTTCGAGAGAATATGGTGCTTTGAAACGCCACCCGTGAAATAAAAAGTCCTTTACTTAGTCGCTAATTGCAACTATAGACCACTTGCTGGAAGAAGCAGCGAGCTCTTCAGTCCCGGTCTCGGGTGGCAGGATACAGGTGTCTTTGGGGTCTTGCTCGATGGGTTTGTGGGCGATGGAGGAGCTAATGAGATTGTGGTTGGGAATATGGGTGGAGAGGTGGGCGTTGTGGATTGGGGGGCTGATTTCGTTGGGCTGGGGATTTGGTGGTAGGTGTATAGCGGATGTGTGTTATAATGGATGTTGTAAGGTGATAAGTTGGAAGAAACTGTTTAGGCAGATACTTTTGACACGTATAGAGAATTTAATGTTTTTTATTCTACTGTAAAGCGGATTTCGTTAGGGGCTAGCTAGGTTTCAATTGACGGTCGTTCGGACTCCATTCGTTAGTAGCTGGGTGCATATATCGAAGATTCATCTTCGACATCTCGAAATTTCAAGGGACGAAACAGCGCCTATTAATTTAGTAGAGAAAAATACGCACATTTTACAATCCGCAATGACCTACGCTAGGGCTTTCTCTATCCTAGATCAAAAAGGACCTAAGTTTTCAAGCTAGATAGAGCCACCTCCGGACAGTAAAATACCAGAGACTAACCTAACACGAGGACTACAGTACAATGAATGCTGCGACAGGCATAAATAACATGTAAAATTCCAACCACGTAGGCCCGTCGGATATGTATGACAGTTAACCGAGATGGAGACTTAGTTTAAGCTCTTGATTGTTTAAGTAGGAGGATATAGGTGTGTATCCTAAATAACAATGTTGAGAAAGAAGAGGGGAATTTAGAAGAATTCTTTTTCGGTTTTGGTACTTTAGGTACGACAGGTATAGTACTGAGGGTGGTGGAGTTGGTTTAAATAGGTACCTACTCAAGTTGAAGGGCGAAGAGAGAAAATTTACCTTATTACCAAACTCAGTCACTTGAGATTAATCTCTCACCAAATTAGGTATAGAAGTTCACTATCGTGCCTTGTAGCTGCGTCACTGCCCAACCTTAGTACTTAGGTAAAATTAATCTCGTGATTCGCATCCTCCTCGCCTTCCAACCTTAGGACTGAGAATAATCTTGTGCCCATCTGCGTCGTACCCAATCTCAGTTCCTAAGATCAACTTCTAAGCTCTAAAACTTCAGAAACAGCAATCCATTATCTACCGAATCTAGGTTCGGGTGAAATGGCCGGCCACTCGTATGACAACAGCATGACAAAAAACGAATAACAATTGGATATTTTGTATGAAGGAGAAGTTCAAAGGTAATGAGCCTCGTCCAAGCGTTTCTGCTGTAAAACCTGTTCTCCTTCGTACAATGGAAACGAGCGAAAGATACAGAGTAAGCATTCTCGGCAACGTTCCCGGTCGGGAGGGAAGCTTGGAGTTGCTTAGCTCCGGGTGTATCTTACTGCCCTGGTATGTGATGGCCGCTCGGCCGTTGCAGGCATTATGGATATTTAACCGTAAAATTAGGCTTAAGGATCCAGGGGTACAGCGCCTGGCACTGGGCACCTCTCAAAGCACTGTTCATCGTCCACGGTTTCCTTCTAGCTTAGGGATGAAGAGAGCTCGGTGAAGCAGAAGAACCCCATTCTGTGCTCGCCCAGGAGATGAACAGGAGACGCGCAGCATGTAAAGTCTCAAGGCGATTTGAATGACCAAACAACACGGCACCAAGCTTCAAGCGCAACAGAGAAGATAATGTGGGCTAATGGTACGACTTATGTCAATATTAGCAAGCCACCAACATCTTTCCTACCGTATTAAACGCTCTTAAACTGCTGCATCAGGGAGTTTAGCTCCAATTCTAGTATCGGCTGCGGTAGAGCAATACTTACGAGAGTTGTCCCGTCCAATGGATCTTAGGCAGCAGCGCCCCTCGTGTTTATACATCGAGTCACAAGGTACGGAGTTGAACCTGAGAAGTATATATTAAGAGTGGAACATCGCTCGTTGGAGTGTTTTGCAGTTTGTACAGTACCTGAAATACCCTGACCAATTTGTTGTTAGCAAACCTCCCAAAGCCGCAAACTGTACCTGCAATACCCAGCACCACTCTCCGCTCATCAACATGAAGTTCACCACTGTCGCAGCGTCTCTCGCCCTTTTCGCATCCCTCGCTACCGCCGACGCCAATACCCAAACAAATGTCAAATCTATCCTCAAATCGCTCTTCCCATCCCAGACACTCAGCCTCGCAGCGAGCAAATCCACAGCCCTGGCCAGCGCACTGGTGTCCTATCAATCAACCTGGAACAACTCCCCAGTGCAGACAAGTGTGAACGAAGCCATATACTCTGCTGCGCCATCCTCTGTTTCCAAGTCCTATGCCAGTTCCGGCTACTATTATGACCAAGTCGTAAGGATCCCAAGTCTCCTACCTGCCTCATCTCCTGTACTTCATTTTGCTCCAAGCTCTTTCAAGAACAGCTACTGCTGCCTGAGTCTTCCTCGCCCAGCAGAATACTAACTCGCCAATCAACATAGGTTACTGCCGACTGGTTCACTAAATCCGTACCGAAGGCCCTGCAGACAGCAGTCCAGAAAGAGATATCCGATTACGATGCACTTGTTACGAGCGTCATTGGAACGAGTACGAGTAAGGCCGGCGCGGTGCCAGCCCGGGCTACGGAGGCTGCTATTGCCGGCGTAGTCGGTGTGATGGGTGTAGTGATGGCTGTGTTGTAGATTGGAAGAGGTATATCGATATTGGAGCATCGTCGGGGTTGTCTGTTGGCACAACGTCCTGGAGAGAAATAATGATGGCGATGAGGTATGCAAGACTTGATGACGCCTACGCTTGTATTTTTCGGAGTAATGAATATCCTGTATTTACTGAACATAATATGACTGTATGCACTTTACCCAGCCCTTCTGACCGCCGTGGATGACTGTCTCTGGAGGCTCTAGGCATTGTATTGATGTGCGTGCATAGTTCCATATGTCGCATCGAGGCCGCATTTGATGTGCTTCGATGTGAGACCAGCCTCGAACAGTGTATAGACACCATATACAACGGCAATCCACTTCTTAGCAGAGGCTTTGCACCGCTTTACGAGATGCGTTGAAGGTCTCGAACAACCATGAGCGTGTTCTCGCAAGGGAGAATTGCCTCTGCACATTGAGGTGCAAGAGATATCGCAGATACCGGGATTTATAACTGTTTTCGTGGTCAGCAAAGGGACTTAAATTGAGAGAAAAAGAGGGTGTTGAATCTTTCGATGCTGCTTGATGTTAGGACGAATCCTCTCGACTGGGTAATTAATGGTTAATCCATTTGCAGCAGAATCTTGGGGCGGTGAACCAGATCTACAAATGCCTCACTCCGAGAAAGATGATCGGCAGTCTTCACTCTAGTCATAAGTCATTTCAAGAAAACAGGACATAAAAGCACCATAAACCATTTACTGTACTTAAGAACTCTCCCTGATCTACAAAGCCACCACTGCTACCACCAGCGATATAACCGAAACAAAATAAGCCGCAATCATCCAAGCATCCTGTAAATCCTTCTTGAAAATGCCCAGAACTTCAGAAGATGCCAATTCAGAACCCGTCTCAATAATAACAGTCATAAGAAAAAGGAATGCTGCCCAGTGGAATGATCTGGCTTCTCAACTAACTGGAGTCCATTGCCAACGTTGATATCCCTGACTTGGGTGCCAGCGAACTTCAACGGCTTGTCTTTCTTTGGAGGCTGTTCTAAGAAGAACGACCCAGCTTGCAGAGCTGGAGTACATTCTACTGTTAGGAGATGCCCCATGTGCTCTCCTGCAATCGGTGGGAGTATATCTAGAGACGGTGGTGATGCGGACTTGTACTGCCTTGTGCCAAGAAGAACGATATCAGTTACAATACGGTCGACCGAGTCGTCTGAGAAAGCTAAAAACCAAGTTTGGTGCAAATTAAAGAAGTATCCTTATATGCGATTCTTATATCTCACCTAATAAACTCAATGCTTATCAATTTGAAGAGTATTAGATCTGTCCAGTTTCGTTGCGGCTCCCACTCCTTTTACAGCAGTTTAGGAATGCTTGCATCAGTCAAAGTTTCTGTTCCTCATCTTTGTAGATCTTTAGCGGCTTAAGTTTCGACATTCTAGCATTGGGTTATTTCTTGAGACAAAGATGTGCCTATCTGCATGTCACACCAGGCGTAGGTGAGTATTGAATATTTGCAAACTTTCTCGCTTTGGAGTCTAGACTTCGTGTTTTGTCCACGTCTATTTGGATTTAGATTCAAGCTGGGGATATTGCGGCCAACAACTGCTCTGTTCTCAGCTGCTTTTAGAGTATTTGCTGCTCCAGATCCGTTGGTTGTTGGCTTGGCATGAGTTGCGTAGCCTGATTGAAGAAGTTTCTTGAAATTGGGCACCACTGCTCTACGTCGCAGTTTCCGAAAGTCATCATGGGAAGAAAGACCACAAGTTTGAAAACGGTCAGATAAACACGATAAGAGGAAGTCTTATTTAGAGAGATCATAGATGTTACTTGTACAAGTTCATTCCAATCTCCCATGGCCTGATCGGAGAGGCTTCTTCAAATCAATGTAACCCTATAAGGTTGACAGGAGAAATGATACGTTGGCCTTGGCATTTTCTGGCTGACTGTATTCTGATCGAGACTCTAAAAGTGAATCTTCTCTGTCCTCTTGCTCTATCTTTGATTCCTAAAGGAGTCGGGCTCTTCTGTTGCTAGGGTATTACTGAGATTTGCTGTAGAGTCTCCGGAGTCCTCGATGGCATTTACCTTGCAGAATGAAGAAACGAAGGAAAAAAACATCGCAATTCTACATGGGAGTGCTTGAGAGGCACCACTCTCTAAGGGATGTGAGATCTGGATGATAGTCGGGATCATCAATATCGTCGGGGTCACTATCTTCATCGATGTGTGCGTGCCTAAAATGGCGAGTGACTTTATTTGTTGGAGAAGATAGCTGGAGCCCTGTGACGAAATGCTACACGGCGTTTTCACCTGCGCTGTCCACGTTGTAGGCTGGAAGCTCTGAGTGCTTACCTGGCCGAATGTTATTTCGCTCACTCCAGCGTCGAAGCTCCCACGTTAAGGTCGCTCTAGAGGACATTTGGGTGGTTAGGAGGGTAGTACTTCTGGTTCAGAGCCTCCCAAGATTCCACCTTTGGCTGCAGGTCGTTCACGATGGAAGAATACCGAAAATCAAAGACATTGTCGAGCTCACGGTTGCAAGGGTCTGAGAAATCCGGCATCGCCGTGATGAGGCTTCATGTAGCTCCATCATGGCACACAAGTTATGTTCGAGCAAGAGTCTTGCATATGTTTGTCGCCTGAATAGCTTGGTCCCCACCTCTGCCATCCTCTCGGCCGTTAGATATCATCTTTCAATTCCAAAGTTGTTGGACAGCTACCAATAATTGGAGTAGGAGAGTACGTTTGTTTTCGCTGCATACAAAGTAGGTATGGACGTACTTATCTAAGGAGTTCGCGATCCCATTAGCTTCTACAAGGTCAATCTAAGGTATTAAAAACAAAGCTGTACTTGGGCCTCACGCTGTGACACGCCATTATTAACAATGCTAAGTCTAGCCCCATGGCTAAATGAGCTCTCTAGAAGCTGGATGTGAACAGGGTCAACTTCAAGAGCATACTATTTGATTCGTGCACCACATCCAGGGCTGGACATATTTAGGCTAGAGGAATGCTGGTGAGGCTACTGCTGCCATCATGTACACATTCCAAGGTAATCTATCACTCTACAGAGAAGTACAGTGGTCTCGGCAATCCGCGCCAAGCTAGGGAGTAGGGACTTGATCTTGCAGGCATTCGCAAGTTAAGGTAGGCCCCAAAGCAGAACCGCAAGGCAATGAGGTATCAGGTAATGTACTGCTAGTCTACCTATAGGTACCTAAGGCACCTACCACCGCACCAAGCACTCCCTTGAAGTACCAAACTAGCGCTTTCTGCATCAACAAACAGAACAGGCGTACGCACTTAAGGTCAGTGGTATCAGGACAAATTCTGTTCAAGAGGAGGAAATGCATGAGTAATAACTCAAAGGGTCCGCAGTTAAATCGAGTCGAATAAAAAATCCCATATCGCAGGGGTTTCTTGTGAGGTCCTTGCCAAAGCAAGTCACCTGAGATCGAGTTTTGCTATTTAGTTTGTTGATATTGATTTGCGTTTCCTTTTCTTCTTTTTGTTTCTTCTCTCCTTACTTTTTCGGAAGTTGGAGTTTACCGATGATATCCCATGGTAAAAGACTTGGGTTTCTCTTTTTTGTTCTGTGTGACAGGCTGTTGACGAGGTCATCTTTAAGCCAACATCAATTCACTCACAATGCCAATTTTGGCGCCTTCATAATGGATCCGCGCTCGAGGAAAGAGCAGAGACCTTATTTGGTAAGAATTAATCCCACAGCCCCGTGCCTTCCTCTTTTGAAAGACCGCAGGTTGAAGTGCTCGACATCGCTTTCAAGAGAAGAGTTACCAGTTCAAGAGCTGTTCAACATACGACAGCTTCAAGCTCATTGCCCTCAGCGAGGATGGGTGATGGGTGATGGCTAACTTTAAATTCAAGAAGATGCGCGCTGGAGTCCCAAGAGTCATCAAAAGAAAAGCAACAGCGTTGTGGCATAGGAGAGGGATGGAAACAAATTGCAGATGATTTGAGTCTTCCAGTTCTTTCTTTATTCCTTTGTTCATTACATCTTCCACTGTTCATCTTCCCGTCTTCTACTTTAACCTTCATTGCACCTGCTGACTTTCTACAAGAGGATTCAAACACAACAGATAGCCATCAAAATCCAAGGGAGACACGAACCATGAGCAATAACAGGTAGATGATGTGTCCCCAACCTCTTACAACCGCCCAACTGTTGTTGTATTCCCTACCTTACAGGCATAATTTCCGCACACAAAACGACTCCCAATACGTGTTTTATCATATATCCACAACATCCCTCACACGGTCACAGCTATACTGGAATCTTTCAACACCGACTTTCCATAAATGCCACTCATAATCATATCGCTCAACTGACCCACCGTAATCCCCGGCTCCAATACCAACCCATTAGATCTATAAGTTTCCATCTGTACACCCTCAAGAATCGGCTGAAGCACCGTCTCCGGATTAGCCTGACCAAAATAAGCCATAGACTGTCTCTCTTGATCGAACCGGACACCATCAAACGTCACGCGATGCAAAGTAGCCTTCAGCTTCATCCCTGACCAGAACGACAAAGCATCCCCCAAGTTGATCAAGATGCAATCCTCGATGCAAGGAGCCTTAACCCAGTCCCCCTCTGGTCCAAGGACCTCCAACCCTGCAGCCTGCTGAAATAATAGCGTTACGGACCCTGAATCAGTGTGCGGCTGCATTCGACTACCTGTTGTATCTGGCATTTCTCGTCGTGCCGGGTACATCAACATGCGAAGACTATTTCCCTTCCCCACATCTTCGCGATGAGCGTCAGCGAAGAAATTGCGGTCTGGTAGGTCCATAGCTAGAGCAAAGGCAACCAGCAATTTGATGACCAAGCCGTGACAATTATGCTTAAAGGCCTCGATCTTCGCGATATGTTCATGCCAATAAGGAGGCAGTGCATCCTTATCACTCAACGAGCCGGGTCTACCACCAAACCACATAGACATCTTATCGTCCCTCGAGCGATCTTTGAGCGATCCGATGTATCCCATATTATTCGAGTTGATGGGCCACGGCTCTTTCTCTTCTTCAGGCAATGAGAAGAAGGTTTTAGATAGCGCAAACATCTCTTTGATTTCTGAGGCTGGGATGGAATGGCCTTTGATGAGCAGGAAGCCCCATTTCTGGCACGCGGCGGTCACTTCTTGCGCTATTGCTAGTTGGCGGGATGGATTGTCGATTTCTGAGACGTCTATTATTGGGAAGGATGTGCTGTCTGCCATGGTGAGTGTGGTCTTGAATACGATGGACGTTCAAATTGAAGGGATGTAAAGATACGGTTCAGTTCTTGACTTTGGGATTCGATTGAGGTACATATCAACAATATCAGCGACGTTGAGATAAGGATAAGATATAAACAAGCAAGCCGTCGGTTCTTCTCCCCCGCGAAATATCGGCGATGCCCGTTTCGTCGCTTAAATTGGCCACAGCTGCTCTTCCATCCACTCTTGAAACATTGCTGTTGTTGAAAACGGCGAGATACTACCCGCTGTGTTGGCCGCGCATGTGATAGAAGGAAGATGTAGCCAACCATACCTCAACTTGCACGATCGGGATTAGCTTCTGCCAAGCTATGAGATAAAAGGGTTCAAAGATAGATGCAGGACCAGTGCTTCTTCGTATCGCCTCATCCAAACACGCATCCGAGGTAGGAAGTACCAAGTACAAAAGAAGCACGATACCGTACCATCTTGCGCAACGAAATATATTGAATCAAACCGGAAGAAATCAGGTACGAGGGACAGGCATCTAGGAGTTATTTTCTCCTCTGGTTCTCGGCACTGCGTACTTTCTCATCAATTTAGTAATTGAGTAATCGAAAGATGACATTACTATTACTGTAGGAACAGATCATCTTCAACTGTAGACACTTCACGACTTCTCGACTTTCGGACTTCCAAAAGCTCAGCTTGGGAATGAGGTGTGCTGCTGACTGGCAGGATGGATAGCAGAACAGCATCTTACAAAGTTACAGTATTGTTTGCTATGACGTTGTATGGATTTATTGTAATAGCTAGAGTTGAGACTGCGCACAGCTTTGTACTGTATACTTCTTTACCTTATATAGGTATAGCCTTTGTTCTTTTATGCTTCGGAACTGGTGATGCTATGTTATTACTAGATCCTAGATTTGCATGACTGGATTCATCGATGCAATTATGCCCACTTAAAGCTAGCTAACTAGATAATGTGCGGTGAGCCTTCTTCTCTATCTATGTTCGAGTCTTCGAGATAGATCCCCCCCCTCGCTTCTATATATAACATCCTATGTCGGGACTCGGGAGGACCCTGGATTTAGCAATACGTCGCTGACTGCGAAATATCTACTCCGTAGCCCCGGTTTCCTTCTGAGGAAGTTCGAACACGATGAAGAAATGTCGGCGAGAATAGAGCGAGTATGAAAGTTAACTTATAGCCTTGTACGTATAAAAGGTCTTCGTCGTCCTTGGGTACATGTCTGCATTGTTTATTTTCAAGAGTACAACGAGCGACTCGGCATCGGTGGGTTCCCCGTGTGACAAATTCATCTTTTGTTTTGAAAGATTCAGGGTGGGTGTGTAGATCTATTCTTTCCTTGCCGTGCTGTATTATTTCCATTGAAGTATATATATATACTAAAGATAGATCGATGTCTTGGTACCTCAGATAGTGTAGGTTTTGCATGTAGATGTGCGATTTTGATTTAGTTATTAGGTGGGTTTGTGGAGTTTGTATAGGGGCTGGAGGGGACTCTGGTTGTGGATGGTTTATGTTTCTACTAAGTTGACGTGGCCGGCTTGGTGATGGTAGCGAGACAACTGTCAAATGACGATGAGTTCGTAGGTTACCTTTTTCTACCTATGTTAGATTCGAACGCTTTTTGTACGAGTCATGGTCAACGACTCGCCTTGTTCTTTGATGCATCTGATCTTTGAGCGTCTATGAATGATTGAGCTGTACTGATCTTTGTCAACATGGGATAGGCACTTGTTATTGTAGGCACAGTGAGTGCTGTATCCTAAAGACAGGGTTGGTCATGGGGAGTTCCTGGGCCCTGGTGTTGAACTAGTTGCTATATTCCTCGGCATCAACGTCAACGTAGGTACTCTTGAGAATCTTCTTGTACATACTACGAGGATACTCACTGTCCTGATTTGTGAAGCACTTCTGCTAATCTATACTTATGCTTGGCGTGTCTTGTGTTTTCTACGTATATAACTCTTGAGTATGGGGCTTTCTGAAGCTGGATTTCTATAACGACCATTACTAAATACCACTCAAGTTCAAGTTCAAGTGACGGGAGTATTGCTTGGTTAGCTAGGCGAATGTGTGGTATTTCAAGAGCCAGAAAGGTTGTGTGTACGTTGCTGTGCTGCCAATGTTTAATCCCACTGGTGCTTTATCTCTTATAAGTTCGGTTTCGTTAATGGTAAAATAAGCTCCTTGGATGGTTTCGAACAGATGCGCATTGGAGTGTGCCGATAATTGGACTTGTGTTGTATAGCTCCATCCAAGCCTCATTCCAAGGGACCAGCATCAAATATGACTTATCTCATGAACTCGTGCCTCGTATCCAAAGTATGATCATACGCTATCTTTCCTGGCTGGCCTTTCCTGGGTGGATGCCTTTCATGGGGGTGCGCATCCCTGTGATAATCTGGGGAAAGAAGATTAGATGGCGTTTGAGGTGAGGTATGAGACTTAGAGGTCATGACCACTGCAGCTTGAAGTCTAAGTCTAAGCCTAACTCAAGGCGTGCACTAGGGTGAGGTGTGCAGCAGCAGCAGAGATGCGCCCGCAATAGGCTATTCGCTAATCGATCGGCCTTGGCTCTTAGACCGCACTTTGGCTATTGAAACCAAAATAGCGAGCGCAGGGGGAAAGGGTGCAAGTCTTTTTGTACTTTCGTACTGTACTTTTGAGCATGTCAATTGTATACAAATGATTCAATGCCAACCGATAATTCTAAATGCCGCGACCAGATGTGACCAAATAGCAGGTAGTTTGTAAACTTCTAGACTTATTTCATGTGAATCTAGTAGTTCTACTCTACTGTAAAGACCAACAGCTATTGAGCCAACACCAAGCGACACACTCCATAACTCTTGTGCCTTGCTGCAAGACTGATTGGCTCGGTCGCTAAAGGCCCAGACGCCTCCAACGCCGCTCGCAAGGATTCAGAGGCACAATGCCACGTTCAATACAGCTACCAGTTAAGTATAAATGATGATGCGATATGGGGGCTGGGGGCTACTGTAGGGCCACGACTTTACTCACGTCAGATTATCGCGCCAGTCTAAATAAAACCCCTCTGAACGCCCGCCCCGATCTGAGCCCCATCCTTTTCTGCAACCCTTCTACGCGCCCATGCCCAGATTCCCCATCAACCACAACCCATTCATCATCAAAGTTGCGACAGCGACACAACATTGATAAAACGACACTACTGCAGTGCAACCAGATACCCCAGTATCGTCCCAGTTTCCAGTTTCCAGTTTCCAGTCCCCGCATCGTGGTTATCGGGCTATCAACGACGACCCCGTCACCATGGCTCGAACTGTATTCACGACGATAACGCCGATGCCAGCGGGTGTGGGACGTCAAACCGTCATTGAGACACTACATGATCACGTCGAAATGATAGATTTGGCGCCTTCGCACGAAGAACGACATCGTATCAAACCGCCACCTGAAGCGACTCCTGAAGAATACCACTGCACGTGGTACCAAATCACGGACAAGGTCTCCTACATCCCCGGCATGGCATCTGGCAAGGTCTCATTTAAAGCCTGCTTCCACGATCTTTCGAATGGCCTCCAGACACATGTTTATGCACCGATGGGTCTGGATATCAAGGAGAAGTGGTCATTAGGAGGGACGCTGCCCGGGGAGCCTGTACAACCTGTTGAGATTGGCTATGGCGTTCCCATCCAGGGTCTCTATCTGCGGGAGGACGTCGAGATAAAGTGCAACTTCCTTGTAACAAAGTTCGTGAAGAAACAGTTGAAGCAGAACCTAGAGACGCTTGTTGCTCGGTTGATTGTGCGCTCACAGTTGGTAGAGGCCATTGAAGCGAACAGACAAACTCAACGCATGACCTATGATCCGCACCAGAGTCTGATGAGCCAAGTCTACAATCCGCCCTTGTCTCCCCCGATCTCCGAGCCGAGTAGGGAGCCGCCACAGTGGTTCCAGGATGCGAGGAGGGATGCCGAGATGCAAAAGAACGGGAGGGCCAGCTATGGTTCTCAGTATGCTTCGCAGCAAGGATCTCCGCAACCCTCGCCAAAGTTTGCACAGCATTCTCCGTATTTGCCTTATCAAGAGCCTCAGAAGCAACAACCGCAGCAGCAGCAGCAGCAACAACGAGTTATTAGTGAGATGGATTCCGGCTATGTTCGCGCACCGGTGGAGCTTCCATGAGCGGTGAGAAGTGGTTAGTGAAAAGATCGTTCGTTACACAACATCACGCTAGGAGCGATAGCACATCTGCACTGCTCCAGTTTGCCGATGAGCTGTACAAAAAGTACTAGGACCAGCCCGGTAGTTCAGGGTCTTGATTTGATATCAATCACCATTGTAACAACCACGGCATCTGTCGCTATCTAACCAACGAAGCACCGTTCGTGCAAGCGACGTTGGTGGAGGCGAGATGAAAGGACGCCGAGATGACGGATACCATGAGTTGATGTTTGGCAGACAATTGGACTAAGATGGGCTCGGCCACAAGCGCAAGAATGTGATCTTGGAAATAGAAGACGATGAGAAGGGTAAGAGGGCTAGCGGTCTGGAAATGATGATGGGTGAAGGATACAGCTTTGAACTTTAATCAGTATCTCGCGATGGACTGGAAAGCGCGCCAAATCCAGATTTAATGTCTTTAATTCTTCACCTGCCTGTCCTGCGTCTACAATTCAATACCAGAAGTGAAACCTCATTCAAACCAAAGCAAGCCCCGCCTCTTGTGCATCTCTTCACTGAAATTAGATCAGTATCGGGAAATGGATGAAGTAACGATCCCAAGATCTACTTTATTTTATTCTTGCCTACTATGCACATGCGATTCGATGCTAAAACTTCACTGCTGGCAGTAAGGAAGGAACCACTTGACTGTACTGTAAGTGAGTAGATAGAGTCAAGCTTAGCTCTTTCCCAAATTTACTAATTCGAATTTGAGTAAGTCTGACTGATAACTTCGCTGCTGGCAGTAATATATTGGCAACAGGGAAGGTACTTTGAACACCACCTAGGATTGCATAGCCTATATACAGTATGAGAAGAAGACAAGGGCAGTTGAAATTGAACTAGACTTCTAAAACACTAACTTATCTCAATCAGAATAATACTGCGGACCACTCGGTTAACCATCACAAGCTACGACACTTCGACGTGTACATATTTAAAACAGAACAGAGATTGAAAAGGCGCAGAGGTTATTCTGAGAATTTACAAGGACAATCCACAACATACGGGACACAAAGTCTTACATACCAGCCATCCACTCTGAAACGACATCCATCTTCGCCTCCCCATCTACTATCCCTCCATTCACAACCATCTGCCTACCACTCCCACTCTTCAACCCAGCAACCCTCTTAGCAACCTCGTTGGCCTCGAACAAGCTCACCAATCGCCGCTTTCTGTCGCCTCCTGCCATCTCCCCATCAACATTCTCACAAATCTCCCATGTCCGCTTCTTGCCTTCCTCAGCGAATTTTTCTTTTGGTAGGAAATCTTGGGCGCGCTTAGCAATCAGAGAGTAAGGGTCGTATGATTGGCCGGGCCAATAACTAAAGGTCGCTGGTCCATTTGGCGGATACGCCACGCAGGATGCGATGTAAATTTCACGAGACATCTCAAGCGGCGTACGACCTGTTGCATTTTCTCGATAGAGGAGGGAGGGTTTAAGGGAGAGGAAGAATGAGGTCAGGGTGCTAAGACCCTGCTTAACTGCCTGTGTGAAGAATAGACGTTAGTACGTGATGCCAAAAGAAGACAATGAGATACTTACGACATGCAAAGGCAAATCTCCCTCGCCATTGATCATCTCAAGATCCTCCAAAGTAGAGTATTTACAAAGAATAGCTGCAAAATCACTCTTCTTATAGAATCCATTGGTCTTCGCCATCCAGTAAGCCAACGGCGTTAAAGCGCCCGGTGCAACTGTACAACGCTCTACCATCATTTCTTTTACAGCTTGTTGATCGAATGCTTCAATCAAGCTCAGAAGTTTCTCCGGATCAAAATTTGCATGTGAACGCTGGTTACAAACCATAGAATGAATGACATTACGATTCAACTTATCGCGGCTGCGTTGATTGGCTCCGCACGAGATGAGGTATGAAACTACTTCTTTGCGTTGAGCGATCACAGCGACCTGGAGAGGCGTCCATCCTTCTGATGACTTCTGTTCGAGGGCTTCGGGAAGGACAGAAACGAGGTGTTTGATCAATGCTAGGTATTTGGGGGCTGAATCTTTGTCCGGATTGCTCAGAATGGCGCAATGGAGAACCAATTCACCTGCAGAAGGTTAGTTATGTTGTACCATGCTTGTAGAAAAAAACATACTCTTTGCACCCAGCCAATTCTTCAAAGTCTTGTCGAAGCCAGTTCCACTTTGCTCCAAAGCCTTGATTCGCTTGTCGTGCTTGTTATTCTCAGCAAATTCCCCGTACTGGCGCAGAGGCGCAGAGCTCATCAACCAATCAACTGAATCTAAACTACCAAGATTGGCTGCGTGTAGCAACGGAGGTATCTTCACGTCATTAACTTGCAAGCTACCTCCAGGAGCCTGTGCCCAGTCTGCTCTCTTTTTTCCTCCAACGCTGAGACCTTGGTAGTATCTCGGCTTGGACGATTTGATTTCAACACCACTCTTCTGAATTAGCTTATCGAGTGGAATGCCGGCACCAGTTCTTTTAATCATCTCTGCCAATATAGCCGTTCGGCCAAGTCTGATAGCGGTTAAGAAGATGTTGGAACTGATGGTATAACATTTCTGATCCTCATCTTCCTGATCAAGAAGAGCCTGTTGTTCACTTCCAAGTTGGATGACGAATTTCAGTAAGCCTATGTCATCGATTTGAACAGCATGCTCTAGAATAGTGGAGTAGCAGTCCTCATGGTCGGAGTCGCTTCCAAGAAGTCTTTGAGGCTTGCAGGTCCACTCGATCATGACCGATGGCAATATGTCGCTTTTGATAACATTTGAAACCGAACCGACGTCGTCAACGGTGAACTTGTCGCTGACAAGTTCCGAAAATATGGGAAGGTCATCAGCACTATCGTTATCGTAATCCTCGTCGTCACTATCTGCAGTTCTCATAGTCCATCGCTGTCGCTTAGTCTTGCCATCATCAATATGATACTGTGCCGCGCAAATTTCGACAATTTTCTTCGCAAGATCTCGATGACCTTTTAGGGCTGCTAAAGAGAATGGACTGAAGCCATTTGCATCTTGAACTGCAATTTTGAGTGGAACGTTGACCGGCACATTCTCTAGTCCTGCCCAAGGAGCTAAAGTCATTGCCTTGACAGTCTCCAGATCGTTGCTCCAAGCAGCCTCAAATAACTTGAGATAGCCGTATTTCTTGGCATCGTTCAGATCAGGAACTCTGAAACTGAATGAAGTCTCATATGGTGTGGGATCTGGTTCATTGTATGTGAAGTTGTTATTGTTCTTAAGCCGCTCGGGTATCTCGGGATGCATTTCGGTGAATGTCTTTGCGCCTGCTTCAATCAGGGTCTTTTCTGCCTTTTCAAGCTCTTGTATCCGCTTTGATATTGCTTCCTTCTTCTCCGCTACACCATCGTCATTTTTTTCCTTTTCGCTTTTTTCATAAGCATCCCATTCTTTCTTGTTATTCAGCTTGGCTTGCTGATAATCAGAAGCTGCACTCCATTGTTGATAACTTCCTTCCGAAAGACCCGAGGTGTAAGATGCCTGATCGCGCAATCTTTCAATTTCTTTGGCGTTCTGCTCTGGTTCTTTGTACTCTCGTAGTACCTCTAGCTTCTTCTGAATGATATCCAGTAGACTCTCTGGTACTTGGTAGCTTTGGTTCTGAGGATTTTGTAAAATGCTATATGCAGTCCTTTCCAGTGATGCAGGATCGGCGCCATGCGCAAGAAGATCCTCAACAGTCTTTCCCATTTCTTTGCAGGCTGCTACAACGATTGGCTGAAATGCTGAAGTTTGATAATAGTTCATGTTCTTCTCGGCACTTTGATTCTTTGCCCATTCGTTCGTGGCCATATAAGTCCTCACCCAGTCATCGAAATTGATAGTCGTTTTGGCACCATGTTCGAGTAACCTCAGTACCATATCTTTGTGGCCGTTGGTGATGGCTGTGAGTAAAGGTGTTTGGAAATCATTACCCCATTGCCTGGGGGAAGCAACACTGTTAATAACACTAAGCGCAGCTGGACCTGAATATCGTCGCATTAGCTTTGTTTCCCATAGACAAGGAATTCCTGGTTGAAGGTAGTTTCAGGTTGGTAATTGCACTCAAGTGAAGCCAGCTCCACGAGATAATATAGGAGGTACATACCATCAGCGGCAAACAACACATCCAAGATTTCTTGCTTATCCTCCGAAACGAGGCTGTGAAGGACCGTAAAACGGTTCATATCTGCTTGAGTAGACGTTGCACCAAGGTCCAAAAGAAGCTTTACAACGCTCTTGGCTTTTTCAGTTGACAAACTAGTGGCCAAAAGAATAGACATAATGGCACCTCTAGGATTGCTGGTACCTGCTTGAACAAGCCTAAACGTTCGCTGAAGTCAGTACTACCTATCATACGTGGACTGAGGAGTGTAAAAACATGGTCCACGAGCTTAAAAACATATCCAGCCTCTGAAAATATGTCGCACAGCCCACCACCCTGTCTAGAATAACTGATTCGGGCTCAGAAAAGGTTCTTACTTAACAGGTAGAAGCACATCTGCTCCGTAATCTGACACAAGGAGCTCAATGATATCAAGATGTCCGTTCAAAATGGCCAGGTGTAAGGGTGAGAGGCCATAGTCCCACGCTATAACATCTATTTCGTACACGTCAGGGTCCTGATCCTCCGAGTCGTCAGGAACTCCCTCCTACATGGCAAAGTCAGCAAGGCGGTTTTTGAACGGCACAGAGAGTTCCTAGGAAATAAGGGTTTATGTAGTACGAAACAGGAAAAAGAAAGACCCACATTCGCATTCTGTTGCTTCTCAGAGTCTATCTTCACAAAGCTGCCCATAGTGACAGAGTCGGGATCATCTTCACTTCCAAGTGTGATTTCCGAAGCTTCTGACTCACTGCCGTCACCATCTTCGTCATCATTTCCTTTGGATTTGGCAGATTTCTTGGCAGCACGGCGGGACTCCTCTTTCTCCTCTTCCTCTTCTTCGTTTGCCTCGCTTTGCGCCATCAAAGTTTTGACCATTTGAGCATTGCCCCGTGCAGCTGCGATATGAAGAGCAGTTCGACCATCCACGAGTCTAGCTATCAATCGTGCACCATGATCAACGAGACATTGGACGATCTCAGGAGTTGATGCCATACAGGCGAGATGCAAGGGGGTACGTCCTGTGTAATCACGACGGTCAACATCAACGCCCTCTTGAGAACACCAATCTTCGACATGTTCAAGGTCACCATCGACAATGGCCTGACATAATCTGGCTGTGTCTCCGACATAGGCCATTGTGGTCCACTCATCATCAGTAATAGGATGGAAGCTTCCAATTTCCTGTCGGCCTGGATCATCTTTCAGAAATTTCAGTTCGCCAGAGACATTGGTCTTGCTCTCTTCTTCCGTAACAGCAATTTCTTCATCAGTTTTTGGCACTGGACAAAACCCACAACAATCTTGGAGGACTTCTTCTGCAGTGCCAAAGAAACAGGGATGCCTGTGCAGGTAAACTGGACGATCATCTGGCTGGTTCCACTCGGCATTCAAAAGTAAATCTTTGGCGTATAGCAAGCGGTTGATTTTGGCAGCATGGTACTTTGGGCCATATGGAACTGTCACGGTGTGATAGGATGCGACCTCCTGTTCGTCAACCCATTCGGCGACCTCATCTTCTTCCTGGTCTTTGATATTTCCACCCATCTTGTGTTGATTACGCCAGTTGCGCTGCAAAGCAGGTCTGCCACGTTCCGCTCTTCTCTGATCCATATACGAATCACGGTCTGCTGACTTGGGTAACTTTTCGAGTATGAGTAACCTGGCAAGGCCCTGGGTCCGACCAAAAGATCGTTCGAAGATCGTTGGGTCAATGCGAGTACGGTCGAGCAGAGGCCAGTGAACCTCGAAGCCACGATGACTGTACTTGGACAAACGGTTCTCGTAGGAAGGAGATCGGCGTGTGAGGTCAATGGTGTTACATTGGGTGATGAATGAAGCGATTGCCCTAGGAGCTGCATAAACTTGACTGCCTGTATACGCAACACAGGCACAATCAACATCAAACCCAGTTATTATTTGAGAAATCGAATCATAGAGACGAAGTACAATTTGGACATGGCGTGTTGGATACTGGCTGGCAATGGTAATGGCGTTCTTAGTCCTAATGGTCGTAGTCTCGTGTAGAATGCTATCCTTGATGTTCCGCTCGATCTGCTTGATCTTTTCAAGAGCTTGCTCTTCATTGAGGCCATAGATGAAGAGGTCGACATCACTTGCTGGTGCAAGATGCTCGTGGTAGTATTCTCTCAAGCTCCTCTTGTTTCCAGCCCACTTCTCTGGAACAGGAAGAAGAGCAGTAGTGACAGAGCTACCAGCAGCGACGACATTGCTCCAGTCAAGATCGGCCAGGGATGATTCAGAAAACAGGTCGAAGTTTTGTTTGAATTTTTTAAAAGATGATACAATGGCTGGGGCTCCATTGGGTTTGCGGTCCTCGTCACTCAACTCCATTAGGTACTTTGACTTCTCGTCTTCTGTCTCATCGGCCAATTCCCGAGAACGGATACGGACTATGAAGAGTAAGTATATTTCATCCGAAACAAGGGTTCAGCCACGTGCATGCATACCTTCTGGTTTATGATTGGTGAAAATAGGTACCAGATTGACATTGCCATCTTTCACAGCCTCATTACTTGGCTGTTGGGCGTAAATCTGAAGAAATGGCATGTCAGCTTCAATAGTAACAACGAATTGGCTCTGATTTACAGACCTTACGAAGCTCGGATTCAAAGGCCTTGTACGGCCCAAGAAGTTCCCCGATCGGCATGCGGGGATTGCTGGAGACATAGGAGATAAAATCTTCAATAGTACCCGATGCGGAGGGGAGCTTGGGGAGTTCAACCGGAGTCAGAGGCTTGGTGGTGGTTCCCATGGCTGAGGTGATGCTTGCGGAAAAGCTTCGATGTAAAGCAGAATCAATAACTGGAAGACGAAAGGAGGATTTTGGGTAGCGACGCGTTGACGTTGAATGGTTGCGTACTGACTTCAAATGCTGTCCATATAAGAGAGTCGATATGAGGGGAGAGAGATGTGAAAGAAGCTGAAGAAGAGGAGTCGATGCAGAAGGGAGAAGCCATGATTTATTCATCCAGGTCGCGACATGTGATTGATTACTGGACTACGCGTTACCTCTGCATTCCATCGCGTTGCAAAGTTCGAGTCATGCCTTGGACTGACGCCTGTTCCCGTGGTCTCCTCGTGATGTGGATGATGGAGAGTAGTTGCAGAAGAGGCGGTGATCTTTAGGCAGCCTTCTCTTCTCGATGTGGACGCCTGATGCTGCCTAGCCCCTGAATTAAGCGAGATCCCAGGCCCTCTGTAATTGGACAACGTTCTGCTTTGGGCCACCATGAAGTGGGAATGATCTTACCTTACCTAAGCTCCCTTACGCAAACAGGTTATTGCAGACCGCTTTATGGCGAAACCTCCTACGGCCAATGAATGCAGGCAAGTCGTATAGAGTATCACGATATAACTTCTTGCTTATAGCTTGGCCTTGCACAAGCGCGAAGACTACGTTGACATCCTACCACCGATGAAAGAGGGCGAGTCGGTTAGAACGCTGACTTGAAGCGACAGTAGGTACCTAAGGTAGGTACATTTATAAAATAGATACGTGGTAGTCTTGTGACTAGCTTTAAGCGAGTGAAAGAAAGGGGCGGTCTTAGATAGATAACCTAACTAAGAACTTGTACTGCAAGATCCTTGCTGTAGCGACATTGTTTCATGAACCTGAACCAAAAAAGGGAACAAACAAGACAATGTCTTTCTCTGTGGTAAGGTAGTAATCGAACACTCTAGAAAGATATTAATTTTTCTACATAGTAGTATACAGTATTATAGACGATAGTTCTAGAAAGTATTGTAGTGTTTTTACAATGCGAATTACAAAGGGATTAGCAAACCGTATCAGCTCTTTAGAGCATACCAATGTGTAGGTTTGAAGAAGTAGATACCATTGACATTGTAGAATTGATATTTTCCGTCAGATTTCAGATATGGCTGATTAAGGCTGAACTATTCCGTTCAGAGCACAGACACATGTTCTATCAAATAAGACAACCAGCAAATCCTTTCCTCGAGTTTCAGTAGAACAAAGAAACAGAAATGATAAGTATTTCCAGGAGATTCAAGAGATTGACAGATGATCTAGGCCATTGCAAGCACCTTCTTCTCTGTGTAATCAACAACTGTATAAAAGAATAGCTGACAGTACACGAATCTTTTATAACTTGCAATACAGAGCTCATCAAACACCTACAGCACACCAGATTCAAACCTAACGCCAACAACCCAATCCTCAATGACCCTCTTATTCGACAAAATGTACCTAAACATTATACTTGCAGATGGAAGGGAACTTTATGCCCCCATCCCAATTGTGCGCACCACACACTTTGAAGAAATTCTGACATCAATCTGCTGTCAATTCCGCTGGGAAAGAGACCAAACCCAGTTTATCTTTCGTCTTGTGCCTATTAAAGACGATGATCAGCCATGGCAGGTAAGTAAAACTGCGTTTTCACTGTTTGTACAGTAATGCTGACTTGGTAGCAAAAGGTGGGTTTGCACTCTGGGAACGTTATTGAGATTCATCGGGATGGAATGGAGAAGATGTATGCGACGGTTGAGTTTTCTTGGATGAGATTAGATAATGGTATCTACGGTTCGGTATAATGATAGAGATGATAGGTCTTTGTACTAGCGAAGGGCTTAAGATGAAGCATTAAATAATAGCTCCTCCTGTTCTACCGTTATTTTCAGGGAGTATCACGGGATATGCTAGTAATAGCTTTTACACTCCTGTGTATATCTCTGGCTTCGGCCTCTTCTCCCTCTTTTCTATTCGAGCTTCTTACCTACCACCTCCGTCTCCCAACAGGAAGGAACGAATATATCTCCTAAACTTGTGATGTTGTCTGCTCCACTTCAGAAACAATCAACAGATGGGGCGGCATTTAGGCTGTGGCATAAAGCTATTTAATAAAAAATTCTACATTGCTTACTCAATACATACAATCCTTTATTCTTCTTTCTGTCTTTAAATCAGCAAGAAACTTTATAGGTCCGCTCGGGAACATTAAGCGAAAATAAGCGATTCTCAAGCTCATAGTGCTGCAATTCTCCCTTCCTGTGTACTAGGCACTAGGTAGGCTGCATGATTGATTAGAAGTATATAGTGTTGTCTTGCTATTAAGTTCATTCATTGAAATTAACTCAAATATCGGACGGAAGAGATTCTTTACTAACTAATACCTACTAAGACAAGTGCCGAAGTGCCCCTCCCTGATACTAGTAACCGCACACTCCAAGGATTTATATAATAGAATAACATGAACTACTTCAACAAACATGGCAACTATGTCACAGTAGTAATGGCCTGATAGTTCAGTGGTAGAATTCTTGCTTTGGGTCTTTGATTCAAATTGTAAGAGGTCTCCGGTTCGATCGTAAGTCACCTCATTGTCTCCCGAGTCGTCATTTCTCTAACAAATATTTCAGCCGGATTAGGCCCATTAAAAATTTCTTTTTTTGCTTCTTTGATGGATAAAGGGTTAACTTCGGGGTTTTGTTTTATTGCCTTGATGTCTCCGGCTGCCTGTTGACACTAAATTTATATAGACTCGATTAGGTCGAGAGGAAGTCTAGATCTTTGATATCTTTTTTTAACTGTCCCTTATTCAACTGTTAGTCCGGTTCTACTCTTACAGCTTGTAGGCGGCCTTTTATTTTATTTTACTTACAATTATAATTTGTTTCCACATGTGATGTGCTCTTTTCTCTTTACTTTAGGCTTCTAAGTTAGACGGAGTGTAGGGGCACGTCAGCTTGTTAGCGAGCTTCCCGTCCAATAGCCCTTTGTAACAACAGGTATCGATAGACTTTAGTCCTGGAAAATAGAACAAGCTTTATAGAATCCAAAAGAGTTTAGAGAAAATAGTTAGAGAAAACCCAAAGCAGATTATTTTACGTTTTTCATTGACTTAACATAGCTCCTAGCTTACAGCGAGTCTTGCTATTATATTTCTCGTAGAGCTCTTAATGACAATTCTATTACCCTTTTATAAAACTAGCTTCTAAAAAAATTGTCTAATCTGTAAGTGATACAATCCATTACATGCTTTATGATGGGATGAAATTACCTGTACCTAGCCGTAGCGCGTGTGAGTATAAGGTCTATATATGTATGGTGCTTGCTAATACACTGAATTATCCCCTCTTCAATTCCTCGCCTACCGTCCCTGGTCTCGGTATATAGTGTAATCACAATTGCTTCGTCATGTGTCTTCGTCTCAGTCGCGATATAATACTCAGCCCGCCAGCGCCCTAATGAAATCAAGAGAGTCACTGAAATAAAGAGAACCACTCAAGTAAACTAAATCACTCAAGTCACGCAAATCACCCAAGTCAGGCAGATTCAAGTCAAGTTCGGTCTTCAAGTCTTGTCATTGCTAAAGATATTTACAGCAAGGTTCTACCACCGAAACCAAGACCAAAACAAAAAAACAAAAAGAGAAATCTTAAACAGAGCCACATGACTACTACTGTACAGACTCACACGACTATTCCCGTATTTCTGTTCAACATTAAGAAACTCAGCCATTTCCTTCAGATCTCTACGCCTAGTTCCTCTACGCTTCTAGAATCTCGCTCCTGGTGTCCGTTGTTGTCGTTGGTTCCTACGTTGGTGTCTCCACCATCATCACTGCCTAGCCTGGCCGACAGAACTACTACCCTCTTCTCTGGAATTGTCGCCAAATCCAGGGGGATTGGCAGGGGGTGCATGGCTTCTGATCGCTGCCAGACAACGCTATAGTCGTTCTTTGTACGGGATTACTGTCACATGTGGGACCGTATTCGTGCGTCTCTCGCTCGCCGGTCTCCCGAAAAGAGGGGGAGGTTCCGGGTATTGACGTTCCAAGGCCCGAGAAATGCGCTCCAGATGATAATGATATTTATTTTCGTGAAATATGCTCCAGATGAGCGACGATTGCTGTTTCTTGGCTATTGATCTCATTCGGATTTGCGTTGTGACCACGAATAGCCTCTGAATACCGCTCTGTGCATCGTTAACTGCTGGTCTGCTCCCTAGAGGCGACGGGTCCATTACTCACACTGTACCGTTTGATTACCCGCCATGCTACACTGTCTACGTTAGAGTATATACGACAAGTAAGTTATAATGTAGACGGCAACTACGACTACTATCGCTACTCCACGATTCCAGCTCTGTAATAGACTACTTCTTCGAAGATCGAGTCGGAGGTAGAGGTCATGTCAGACATGATAGAACGAAGTTAAGAGTTCGAAAGTAAACTTGGGAGTATGAAAGTAGAGTGTCAAAGAAGTTGAAAGCGGACGAAGAGAAAAAGTAGAAGAATGTGGGACGAGGACTTAAATAATGGAGGATTCCCAGAATTACGCTAGTTCAATGTGGAAGGAACGTTGTGAGGTTGGAGATTCAAATGAGACCTTATAATAACCTAAATAAGATTAGCAACCCAACTAAAATTAGTTGCCCAGATCAAGTATAAAGCAAAATTGAAAGTCCTGTGAGGACCTTGAGTTCTAGGGTAATGACGTAGGTAAGCTACTTCCTTTTAAGTACTTCAAGGCCCTTTCTCTCTCTCTGAAACAGCCTTTTAACATTTCTAAATTTTCCACTTCGGAAAGTAGAAGATTACTACTGTCATCGTCCACCGTGTCTTCTGCCCAGGTCTTTCTCCTTGATACCCTTCAGTCCCCCCTTGGCTCGTTTGGCTTCCATCTTTCCATCCTACATTGTTCTCGATGCGAAACAAACCCGTTTCCTGAGCTGGACTTCTTATACGACCGGAGTGGATTCGGAAGGTCTACAATTCTCCCAACGATTGAAAGTATCGCCCTTTGCAAGTTTGATCCCCTTCACGTCCAGTGAAGGGGTTAAGAATCTGTGCCACTTTTCATCAGTAGGTGATAGCCCTGGTCCAAGGTTTATCCATCGTATCAATACGAAAGCGACTCCTTTAGTGCCATAGTCTTTCATATCCATCCGAAATTCGGCACCACAGTATTCGCACGCCCTTAACTGCATGCAAAATTGTTCTGGAAAGACATGTCCGAGAATGCCGCCACTTAATGTATAATTTCACAAACATTCAAATGCGTGTTTTAGACGGGTATCTTGAAAAGAAAGATGTGCGCAAATCCAGATATTACCTCTCCTATAAGCACTGGTGTGAAAAATGGCGCTCGTGGTCTCTATACAACTCCGAGGCAATAAGGCACAATATTGAGAGCGAAATATCATCTCATTTGCGTCAATACGAGGCTCGTGGGTAATATAAAGACGACTATATTGGGAACAGCCTTGTTGTAAGTGGAATTGAATAAGCTTGAGGTCTGTTCTTGTTAAAAAGTCAAGATTAGTCCTAGGATCTTTGCCTAAGCGATGGAGCTTCATTGCCATTTGGAGATGTACAAAGCTGAAGTCGTCGAAGAAAGACTGAGGTGCTCCAGAAGTTATGTCCCCTATAACACAATTTAGTCTCCTCCCTGGCTTGTGAAGAATAATGCACCGATGACAGTGGATGTATTCCTCGAGGTCTGTAGATAATAAATCGAGGAGATCCTGCTTTTCTTCTTTACATATATCTATAGTGCACTTTTCCCAATATTGCATCCCAACAATGTGTAGGAGGTCGTGAGAACAGAGACTAAGAGCTGTTGCTGACGCAGGCGGAAGATACGTGGCTATATACTGAATAATCTCGACAGGAACATTTAAAAATGGTGGAAGTGGCTTCGGGACTTCTTTCTGGAGTAAAGCCTTCGCTGGCCATTGCTGTTGTGTTGCAGTAGAGACTTGTTGGAAAGGTCCGATAGGGAGATTCAAAAGTGATGGAACAGGATTTCGGACTTCTTTTGCGACTAAAGCTTTTGCTACCCATTGGTTTTGCGTTGGAGCAGGGATTCGTTGAAAAGGTTCGATGGGGGTATTGGTAAGTTGTGGAAGAGATTCCGGAAGTTCTTCTAGGTGTATAGCCTTTGGATTCAATTTCTTTCGAGCAGGCTCATTATTGGAATCGACCAGCTTGTTGTAATCACTGCGATCTTTCTTCGGGGATATCTTTCGATAAGGAGCTCCTAGCATGGCGACGATCGTATACAGATAGAGGTTGTATGCGTAATAAGGGTGTATTGCTTTTCGAAAACGGGCAAAGCAATGTTGAGAGCAGTTGAGATAAAGTATAGAGATAGAGAAGAGGAAGGTCTGCGGTGAATACAAATGTGTTGTGGACTAATTAATAATAAGCGGCCATGTGACTAGCCCAAGGATAATTTAGTTCGTTGTCCGCCTAGAGCTAGAACTTAGTTTTGAACATTACTTAGTCACTAATTGTATGCTAGAGTTTAACAGATTGTTAGCTGCATATACTAGTAAGCTACAATCTAAAGTTTATAGAAGGAGACGTCTTACGTTAGTTTAAGGAAGAGTGTAATAGCTAAGTACTAACAGAGTAGTGTTCTCGACTTCGAAGACAACAATTATAGCAGTGTATATTTTCCAAGATACACATAGAAAACCGAGAAGTTCTAGAACACATATCTATATTTTCATCATCATAGCTATCTATGTATCGTAGCGGCATTCGTTTCTTCATAAGAGTGATTCTCTGCAGTCCCCAAAGTTCCAACATAGAAAGAATTGTAGAATTGTAAGTACATTCATACAGGGTATCCAACTGTCTAGATTGCAGCTAGACACAAACTCGAAAATTGCCCAACTTATTGATTTCCTACATCTCGAAACCGAGATGCGATCCAAGGTTCTCTCTTGTGAAATATCCAGATCAGCCGAGTTAAGAGACCTATGCGTTAGATCTTCATAATTCAACCAACACCCCCAAAGAGATACTCCGTCAGAGTCGAAAAGACATTCATTCAGGAATCTTTCCACCCTTCATTTAAATGGTTGTAAGCGACCGACAGCGACGTTTTCACGCCTCACCCGTCCCGCTGTCTTCATCTTCGTCCTCACCTCGCTGACTCTCCTCTAAAATCATAGCATCATCGCCCTCGCTTGTCGATAGTTTCACGAAGGTGGCGTCCGGCTTCAACATGGCATACATGTGGGGCGCCAGACTGTTCATCGTTCCACCCACCCTACACTTGGCCTTCAGATGCACAAGTTCTCTTCCTGCCATCCACCATGGAAATTTACTGTACTGAAACATCGCATACGCAGTGGAAGCTCGGTAGAGCGCCCATTCGGAGAGCTCTGAATCTTGTAGACAATCCGGCACTAGAGCTTTGGTGAGGGCCGTTTCGTGTGGGGGACGAATATTTTGGAATTTTGGAATACATTCGTCGATGATTGGACCCAAATCTGGCCTGCGATCATTGTCCTGACCGTTGTCCCTACGGTCTTTTATCATGTAGCGTGACCACAGTTCTTGGACCGGCTTTATCTCTTTCTGCAAGTGATCGAACAGGATCTTCCACTCTGGTTCTGTGGCTGCATTCTTCTTGGCAGTTTCATAGTATTTGAAGAGATCCTTATCAGCCTTATTCTTTGGGGGGAATTGCTGGTAGAAGTCAGTCTTAGTACTCTCAATCTTCTCATGGGCAACGATTGCGAGTCGGTCGAGGATATGCTTTGATCTCGGATCCAATCTCTCCTCCTTGTACGCTGGCGTCCGCACTGAAGGGCACTTTATCTTATCATTCTTGAACCGATTCCAGTCGTCATTCGTGAAACCGTAGCCTTGCTTCGCTTGGTCGACGAGATTACTAAGGAGGGTGCTTAGATCAGTTGCTTGTTGTGAATCAACTCTGCCCTGCATGGCGCAAAGCTTCTCTTTGAAGTTGGTGCAGGAACCGAGGAGACTTTGCTGCATGTTGAAGTCGAAGGAATGTTTCAAGAATTCTGTTGTGGGATCTTCTTTACCGGAGGTAAGCTGCTCGTAGCGCGTGGTGTTTTTTGTGATCCATCCTTCCGCAACCAGATCAGGCACTTGTGGAACTTCTGCGCTGTTGAATTCGGCTACAATTTTCGGTTCCCAGCAAACCCATGCTACGTCACCATCGTAGTCGCCACCTGATAACTTTGCTGCTAGGTTTGGATTGCCTTTGGCTGGGAAGATAATGACATCTTTCAAGCCCATCAGCTCGACTTTGGAGACGGCTTTCACCTTCTGTATATCGCTAATATAATGCGCCGGTGATCTCGCAACCAAGACATCAACGCCATTTAGCAGCACGCCAGACATTCCTGACTCGTCAGTGAAGCTCGAGAAGTCCATGTAGATCTCATCTCGTTCTAAAACACCTGAAAAATCTGGAACCATATACGCATAGCACGATTTGCCGACCGTGATATTCATTTTCTTCTTCAAATTGTCACACTTGGTTTTGTAGCTTGTGGTAACCAGTTCATTGAGGAATGAAAGATGTTTTGGATCAAATCCAGCATCGAGAAGAGTCATAATCCTTTCCTCGTGCCTCTCTGGCAAGCCAGCTTTGTATTGGACTACGCCAGTTTGAAGTCGATGCTTGATATTAGGATGCTCATCCCTGATCCATTTCCTGAACAGCTGAGTATTGTTCATTGCATCTTTCATATTTTCCACCTCTTGGTCTAATCCGTCTATTAGAAGCTGCGAGATCGCGGAATACATAGCGTCGGGTGATTTTGCTCTGTCCATAAGGATAGGAAGAAGTTGACAATTGAGGTCTGCCGACGATAAGGGCCCTGACCATTTAAGAACCTCGAATGTTCGGTGCCATTCATCACCATGACTGAGCTCACGATTGGAGTCACGAACCCACTTGCATTGGGAATCGTAGACCTCGATCCATTCATCACTGGGCTGGTCCCGGTAGTCGACACTCCAAAATCCTTTTGCTTCGCCAAATCTTGCCTGAAAGCCACTAGGGGAATGACACAATTTGAGTCTTTGTGCTATCATAAGGCCCAGACTACGCGAGATACGACCAGCACCGTCAGTCATTACCTCGCCGTTCAATTCGATATCGCGCATATACCGTACCTTGCTCCGTTCTATGACAACAGTATCATAAGTCCTCGAGAGCCCGAGAGAGGTGCGGGAAAACAGCTTCAAGTATGGCTGATGCTTGTTCTTCTCGGTCGGTCTGAGCCAATTCAGAAGAGCGTCCACTGACATCTTACTGTGCTTATGGACTGGTTCCGAAGGCGGCGATAAACCGTTGCCGCGTACAAAGCCTTGGCCGTCTACAGCAAAGAAATAAACCCTATGGTCAAGAATTTCTGCATCATCGCTGGCATCTTTTGCTTCCGCCCTCTTTTCCTTCGATTCCTTCGGTTTGGAATAAAAAGGGTTCCATACTCTGCCAAGAAAGTATTTTCGTTGTTCAAAGAGCCAGTCAAGAATGACTCTACGACCGGCTTGCCCAGCTTGTCGGACCTGTTTGGCTGCTTGGCTATCCCCCCTTGTACCAGGTGTTAGATTTGGCATCTCAACCTCCAAAAATCGATCGCTTCCAAATCGGCGGCCAAGACGATGGGACAGTTCCAATTTCAGTGGCGATAGTTGGATTTTGAAGAGCGGACCCTCAGAAGCTTTACTATAACGAAGAGAACCTGACAAGACAATTGAACGAAATGACTCCCGGTACTCTCGTTCATAAGCGCAGCTCCATGTTTCTTGTGAGGATCTTTCGGGGAAGCTTTTATCTTTGAGCTCTGGAAGACTTTTGAGGTATTTCCAAAGGGTATCGTAATCATCAAGTTTAAAGCGGGTAGGCAACTTGAAGCCAGTCATAGAGACATCGGCATGCAAGAAAACACGAGTGATCTCGTAAGCAACACAAAGTGGAACTCTTTTTAAGCACGGAGGCAATTCAGCTGCGTTAGATTTAGTTCCGTATTTATTATGTGAAAATAAATCCGTCACGGCAACCCTGAAGAAAAAAGTGGAATTATCAATGGCATGGAATTCATAAAAATCGAAGTAGTTTCATAGACTTACGGAAAATTCCTTCAAGGCGCTGGCGCAGTTTTCCTTCGGCAGCCACCATTGCAGGTGGGTTCGTATGGACGCCGGCCACGGCTGATACTTCTTGTTCAAATTGTTCCCGGAGATCTTCTTGTAGTAGCTTCTCAATTGCCCGAGATTCAACACCCTTTTCGTCAAGGTCATCTGGTGCGAGGACTTCGCTATGGAAATCGTCTGGATCAAAGCTACTGCCCCAGTAATCGGAGCTTTGGGTCTTCTCGTCCTGTAGTTTTATTGGAGGGGATATTTCTTCGTCATTTTCAACAGTAGTTTGGGTGCTTTGAGTTACGTAGTGCCGATCATCGCTAAAGGAAGCCGGTCGTGAAAAGACACTCGATGCAATTGAGGTAAAGCTTGTGGCAGCACTCCTTGGTTCATTCCGGACTCTGCTGGACGACCTTGATGCGGCGGACTCTGAAGAATCATTTCGAACTAACGATGATGATTGTTGGGGCAATCGGGGCATCTTGAAAGCGCGCTCATGTGAAAGGGTTTCTCGTGGTCTTTTCGGCGACGTCGAGTTTTTGGAGAGAGAGGGGAAAGGAACCGCAGTGTCATCGAAGTTACCGGTCGTAGTTGTAGGAGAATGCGCTGTGTCCAGTGCATTAGAGATGAAAGAATTGTTGCAGTTTAGCTTTGCGGGTGGTGCCTTGACCGGTGGCGAGTATCTGCCAGTTGAAAGTTTGACAGGTGAGGGTTTAGCAGGCGACAGCTTAGATTGAGCCTCCTCCAAGATCTTCTCAAGGACCTTCAGCATCTGAAGACGCTCGCTGTCAGTGAGAGAAACCGGTCTTCGTGGTTTAACACCGGGGAGAAGATCATGATCTGCGCGAGGTTTGTGAACCCAGGAAGAGTATAGGATACGAGCTCTTGTATTGAAAGTCTTCACGGCCTGGTCAAGTCCATCGAGGTCCTTGTACGACAAAAGCTTGATTTTGCCCTGACAAGAGTGCTGTTCTGCAGATTTAGCACGCTGCTGACGACGACTTGGGGAGTCCTCCGATTTGGCATATTCTAGGCGCAAATCCCATCTCGACGACAGCTCCTTGAAAACCTCGTTCTGTATATGCACTGCTTCAGGCACGCCTTTCCGTGATGGCGTGTTTGGAGGTGCCATTGATGCTGCTGAATTGTGCAAGCCTTGATGGGTCTCCCCATATCCCCGCAGTTGTAAGCAGTCGATAGTGACAAGCGCGACTCTGAAGAAGAGTGTATAAGCAAGGGTTGAATGAGTGCCTGCGTCAATCTAGATCAATTGAAACCGACGATAGGCTCTTTTGAGCCCATTGAAGAGAGGTCGCTGGGCTTTGGAAGGCGCAAGGATTGGCGCGAGGTGCGAGAAAGTCTGTGGTTGTTGTGGCAGCAGATAGTGTCCTGCAACTGAGGTCGCAATGGTTGAGATGGAGCTTGCGGGCGCTGGAGATGGCATAAGCACGTAGATAGATTATGTCGGCAACAAGAAGCCTGCATGGTGTTGATGTTAGTTGGCACCAGAGTTGAAGCATAGGTAAGGCTGAATGAAGCTGAAGTTGAAGCTCCCCGCAGCAACCGACCGAGCGAGCGACTGGGAGGAGGGGTGTGAAACTGACAAATTGACCATCAATCAATTTTATGCATGCTCGTATTCGCAACAAAAACAAAACTGGGCATTGCACAACCAAGGAACGCCTACAGATACAACACAAACACGCGCATGGCACGAAGGCAAAGGCAAAGGCACAGGACAAAGGGCAAAGGGTGGTACTGAGGAATTGGCGCGAAGGAGAGAGTTGCCGTCGAGAGCGAATGCTCGAACGCTCGAAGAAGTTTCGCGCCACGGTTGCAGCGGGACGGGGCGCGCTTTAGCGTATTTCTTCAGCGCGCTAAGGGGTTTCCATTTAACTCGAGGGAATGGTGGGCTATCGGTGATGCAAAAAGCAATGCGACAGCACGAGACCAGTGTTTCTTTGCCATGCGAGCGCGTTCGGGGATCACGCCTTGGAGTGGGGATGTCTGTTGATCCGCGAATGTCGATGAAGAGCTGGTGAGCAGGTGAGCAGATGAGCAGCCCAAGCAGGCAGGAGAAAGATCCAGGAACGTGCTGAAAGGGCTCAAGACGGTGCACAGTTCATACAGCATACCCGCAGACCATGCAGCCTCTGTCCGTTGGGTACAAGCGTACAGTCTCTGATATGCATATCACGCGTTGCTAACGTTGCGTATCTGCAGCTGAAAACGCCACGGCGGCTCCTGTCAAGTGTTCACGAGGCCTGGCAAGGTACGGATAGATATCACTTTTCAAACTCGGCACATGAACCCCCTGTGTTTTCTGCGTGTGATACTGTCAACGATTCGTCCCCGAATAGTCGAACTGGGGAGAATAAAACATGAGATTCTCCTACGGCAGGCTGTAGTAATCTGCGTTGGACTTTGCCATACATGGCTCCCGGCTCAGCCAGCCTTGCTACTACGGAGTACTTCACTGTCAATCTAGCACTACGCCTCTTGTTCCACTAGTACACTACGGAATGCAATGGCACTATACTGTTCTTCTTCTTCAAGAGGAGCAGTTAATAGAGAACTAGCTATTAACACCGAGAGCTAGTATGAAATCATGAATCTACAAGTGCTAAGACTCCCACGAAACAAAGATGTAGTTCATCTATCTAACGTAGAGAAGCCGACCGAGACAGACAGGAGCTATTAGAAAGGAGGACTTCATGTACCATCATCTAAAGTGGAAACGAGCGTACTATAGAGGGAGAGAGACGCAGACCATTGGTTTAGAACTTGGCTCTTTGCATTGAATCACGGGGTTATGTTTGTTTTCTTTCCTTTTCTTCTTCTTCTAACTCTCACAGCGAATGTATCCGTTGCTTGTCAAGTGCTTCTGCTGATGAATTCCCTAGAGAGAGCTTCTCTTCCTTGTGCACTTTACAAACAAGATCGGCAGCAAGTACGCATATTCCCTTTGACTAGTCACACAGTGTAATATTTCCTCACATGTGCTATGGGAAATACTGTTCCAGGAGAAAGAAGCACTGATCATTTGGCGAGTTATGACATCGATATTCAGAAAAAGTACAATTCTCCCCCCCTTGACCTTTCATATTCAACCTCATACACCTACAGCAGCAATCAACAAACGCCAAGAACGACATCCGACCCGCCGAACCATAGATACCCAGGTACATACAGTACCCCTCCTTCACCACCCAAGCCTGCCATCAATACAGAACGCCATCAACAAAACTCTAAAACTCCGCATCTGAGAACCAAAACCCCTCACCTACACCTACTCCTTATCACCAGCGACCTCCTCCTTACCAGCAGCGACGTCCCCTTCCTTACCAGCAGCGCCCTCCTCACCATCACCCACCTCCACAAGCCTCTCTGGCAGATTCTCGCTCTCGGCAGGCTGCTCAACACTCCGGATCTCCTTGCCAGACGGATCATACGTCTTCTCAATGAGCATGGGCGGCTTGCCGGTCTCTATGCGGACCGTCTGCACGACCGTGTTGCCGTAGGCATCGGTGTATCTTGTCTCGGTTGCGCTGGCGCCTTTCGTCTCGCCGTCCATTTCGGTAGATGACCAGGAGCTGTAAGATGATGAGTAGGATGTCGTGGTTGTGTTGTTGGGCTGTGACATTGCGTGAGGCTTACTCTTTAGGAAGTAGCTTTGTGTTTGTCTATTTAATGCTTTGCCTTTCTCTCTTGGGGCTGTGAGAAGTACTTGTATTTATTTTGTTTTGTGTGCTTTGATTGTCCTTTGTTTTCTCGCGTTTGTTATTGTCGAGGAGAGTTGCTGGAGATGTCGCTGCTGCTGCTTTGATATATACTAGGCGGGGTCCTGCAAAACATTACATCAATGCCCACCAGACCGAGGCTGTCGTGATATGTGACGTCACAATGAAATGGCTGGAAGTCCGCGGAAGGGATGTCAGTCCACAAAGGTGACATGGAACTCGTGTTCGCCTTCATCGATCATCCCAAGTAACGCAATCATAATGGTACGGTTGTATACCTGGCTTTCCACTGCTGTCCATCTCCTTCGCTTGGCATCCGACACTACCGGCAGCTGGTGAAGTAGCGCTACATTAGTACGAAGTACTAGTTTCCTAGTTGCTTGTAGCGCCCGCATTTAGTTGATGCGGGTGGCTTGGCTTGTGGTTGAAAGTGATGGAAGGCAATCCAACCTGCCATTCAATGGTTCTAGTACTTTCTTGGTTCGTGTTGCTTCGAAGAGAAAAAATGCCCATGGTACGGAGTTTCTTCCATTGATTTTGGTGACTTGATTGGCTTTATAGCTCGAGTATTGCCTCCTTCTTCTGCTGTCTGTCGAGAGCAAGGTATCTTCGAATTGCAACATTTCTTTGTCCGAAAGTATGGCATTTGCTCTGGTGTCCAAGGTTTTGGTTTGGTGAAAAACGGCCTCTTCCGCTTTGTTGCTTTGTGTTTGACATTGCTAAGAGGACATTGATGACATTAGATAACGAGCTCTTGCATTTGTGGTTCATGATGAGTGCTGCTGCTGCGCACAGGACTGCTACTATGCACTGAGAATATGTTAGTATTTAGATCTCGATTTCTTTTGTAAAGGTGGGAATTATCATACCAAAAGGACATTCAAGTTCTGGGTGGTCGTTAGGCACAGCTGGTTGCTGCACATGTTTAGGTGCGTATGAGAGAGAGCGAGCTTTGAGGCTTCGGTGGCTGTGGAGTAGTTCGAGGTGATGAAATCGTTGAAGGTCGACATGGCTGGCTAGGTAGGTAAGGTTCTTAGATGAGCTCCTCGAGTAGTGAGTTAGTGAAATGTATAATGAGTCCTTACTTGAGAATATTTTCTTTATTGGATAAGATTCGAAAACTGGGTTTGAGCTGTACCACAAGGTATGTCTTTACTTTTGATGATTGAGATAACAGTAGTGCTTCTCGATGTTTCGAAAGTAGAATGAATCCAAGGGAGCATATCTATACTTTTGTACTATGGCGAAAGCTCTAAAGACAGGATGGATGCCAAGTATCCGGCTTGCAAGGACTACGTCTGTCCTGCACAATGCTTAAAATACTCTACGTCCTCAGATCATCGTCTACTTACTATTTCCGGTATGTGGTCGTCTCGGCTCCTACTACCAAGCCCAAGAACCGCTCGGCTGCCGACATCAGATGAATGAGACTTCACACAGCCAGAAAGTCCCGCGTCCTTCCATGGGGCAGTACAGTAGGAGAATAAGATGAAATCCCACAGTCTGGTAGAAGGAAGGAAAATCACCTGTTGAAACTTCTTGGGATCTGCTGATCGCGAGCGATGATGGATGAGGGAATCTATAAATCACGTGTGTGCCAAGTACTCGTAAGGATTCGTAATGCCTTGGGCTGGACTTGCTGTCTGCTGTCCTTCACATCGTTCGATTATACTCGTACTCCAGCTCTTCTTGCTAGGAAGAACGCGGTGATCTCTGCATAATGTACGTACAGTAGTGCACAGGACAGAAGAGAGCCCGCAGTAAAATTGTCTTGTTTCTCCTTCCTTGCCACGACCTCCGCTGGTACGGTACTCAAAAGATCGATGCCGGCATGCTCGCGAGGAAATAGAGCCCTCTACCCCACAACTCACAGGGTTGTAGCTTCCTTTCGCACCACGAATAAGGTGGCTTGCACTCACTGCTTACGACGTCTTTTGTTATGCCACTCAGCTGCGCCTACGTACTACCCGGGGCTTGCTGAGTATTTGCTTTGGTCTTATTGGATCGTGTTGGGGTTGTCGTGCGAAGCATACAGTACCTTACCTACCGTACGAACACTACTACCACTACTACCACTACTAGCCAAATAGTACAGCAGAGTACGAGTAAGTGCTGCGGATGGAAGTCTAGGGGTTTCAGACCTAACCAACAAGATTCAACGAACCATTTGCATGGGCAAGAGTCTTCAGGTATTTATTTGTACTACCTCAGGTAATGGTCGCGATCAATCAGGGCAAACTCCAGATGATGTGATTTTCAAGAACCTGGAAAAGATGGAATGGAAACTTTATTGGGTATCGACACCCAAGGATGTATAGTTTCCGCTTCAAGTATAGGAAATAATTAGGTCTTTAAAAATACATTGCGCTAAACTAGGATATTGAGTCCAGCTACATATCTCTAGAGAGCACCTGGAGGAAGAAAACATGAACTACTGAGGGGAGATAAAAGAACAGTTTCTCAAAAGGAAAACAAAAACAAATGAAATCAGGGAAAAACAACTTTCAGGTCTGAGGTCTTCGCTCTCAGTTCTCAACATCTCCGTTCGTCCCATTCACTGCCTTCTTAACAGTAACCAGTTTACTCTTCTTCAAAATGAGCTCCGCAAGCGCCATGATACTGCTACTCGTCAACAGTTCCAGAACCTGCAGACTCGCCTCCAGCTCCCTTGTAATCCAATTCCGTATCTCAATCGCTACAAGCGAGTCCAAGCCATAGACGACAATCGGACGACTCGCATCCATCTCGTCCCTTGGGACCATTAGTACGGCACTCACTTTCGTCATGAGTCCCTCGCAAACAAGACTCAAAGATTGCTCATGCGATGTTGCTGCTCTCAATGCCGCTCCAAGAGAGATGGACGAAGCAGGGGACTGAGAAGCAAGAGACTGCTTCTCCGCCTTGGCAGCGGCTCTCAGGTATTTGAATTTGGCATCCTCGCTCCAGAACAGCTCATTGATCGTATCTGGTGCTATCTTCAGACCGGTAATACAATGACTGTTGCAATTCTTGTCCAAGCGACCTGTTATCGCAGCAGCGAGGAGAGCAAGTACTTCCTTCTCGGCTATTGTCTCGCTACCAAGGTTTTCTGCGACTTGTACTGCTCGTGAAGCGTTTTCGGCAAGATAACCGACGTCGCTGACGGCTGTAAGGTCAATGGAAGTGGCTGGGAGGCCGAGAGTACGTCGATATTGGGCGAAGGCGTTGAGGAAGCAGTTTGCTGCTGCGTAGGCGGCTTGGCCACGATTTCCAACAGCGCCAGCTGCGGAGGAAATCAAGATGAAGAAGTCGAGAGACGAGTTGGTGTTTGAGATGGCGTGGTGGAAGTTCCACGCGCCTGCTACTTTGGGTTTGACTACTGCGTCCCATTGCTCGTGGCTCATTTTCTCGAAGAGGACATCCTGAGAATATCAGCGTGAGGACAAACAAGTTGTGAGTTGGGATATACTTACGTGAAGGACCATGGCGGCATGGATGATACCCTTGATAGGAGGCAGGCCAGAACTGGGGATGTCTTCGCTGACAAGTTGATAAACCTGATCTTTATCGGTAACGTCGCATGCCTGTACAAGTAGTTCTGCACCGACTGACTTGCCTTCTTCGATCAGCTCAGCGACTTTTCCAGTTGCGTTGCCACTGCGTGAAATCAGGACAATATGTCTTGCTCCTTTCTCCATCATCCAGCGCGTCATACTGCGACCAAGTCCTCCCGTACCACCAATAATGATGTACGTAGCAACAGAGCTGAGCAGCTTCTTTGGACTCTTTGGCGGAACCGCCATGACCTGATCTGTTGGTTCCGCAACAACGACTATCTTTCCCATGACTTTGCCAGACTGTAGAGTCCTGAAAGCGGACTCCACCTTCGATATGGGAAAGACTGTAATGGGCGAAATAGGCTTGATAAGTCCCTTTGACATCAATAAAAAGACATCAGAAAGCAGTCGCTTCATAACCTTGGGCCGTTCCGAGGCTACAACTGTTAAGTCAACAGACGCGAACATGGCATTATGTTCAAACCTTGCCATCTCCAAACGAGTGTTCCCAGTAATATCTCGCTTTCCAATCTCGATGAAGCGACCGAAATGAGCCAGAGTGTCCCAGGTTTCACGAAGAGCATCGCCAGCAAGGGAGTTGAGAACGAGATCGACACCACGACCGCCTGTTCGGCGTTTGATTGCCTTTGCAAAAGATGTGTTGCGACTGTAAAAGATATGGTCCTCTGGTATGCCATAATCATTCATAAGAAACTCCTTCTTCGATACGCTACCGACGGTGGCAAAGATGGTTGCTCCTATCATCTTGCAGAGACTGATTGCAGCTTGACCGACACCGCCTGCTGCGGCATGGATGAGGACACTCTCATCCTTCTGAAGACGCCCAAGGTCAAAGAGGGAGTAGAATGCTGTACAATAGATGACAGGAATTGTAGCTGCAGTCTCAAAAGACATAGTATCTTCAATCTTTTGCACGCTCGTTCCACGACATCTCGCATACGTCGAGTACGCACCCTCAGACATGGCACAAACGCGATCTCCAACCTTGAATCCAGTGATCTTGCCACCAACAGCACTAATAACACCAGCACACTCGACGCCGATATATTTGCTTGAGAGTTGGCCCATCGAGATCATGATATCCTTGAAGTTCATACTAGTTGCTTTGACTTCGATCTCCACTTCGTCTTCAGGGAGGAGCACCCCAACTGTAGGATCATCCGTGAAGTATAGAGTGTCTAATGCGCCGGGAGTTCTGACAGCGATTTTGAGAGGGCGACCTTGTTGCATAAAGGGCTGAAGGTCGGGAGCAACAACAGACTTGTTCTCTTGATGAACGAACTTATTCATCAGAGGATCTTCGACTACACGAGGAACCAGGAGCTCGCCATACTGTTCTTGGTATTCCATACTAGCACCTACAACTGGGTCGTCGTGGTTGACGAAAGCTGCATTGAAGACCTCGAAGATCTTCGAAGCTGTGCTCGCATCTGACAGTTGAGGCGATGCGCAAAGATCTAAAGTAGCAAACTTGAGCAAGGTCTCTGAGCGGATGCTGCGAGCCATTCCGACTACCATTTGAGCGTCCGGGTTTGTGGACTCAGTGTAAGCTCCTCTCACAGCCCAGAGAACGCCCGTGGCGGCTGCAAGCATATTCTGTATTGCTTGAAAGTTTACTGCGTTGAGGGCTGAGACAATTGGCTTCTCTAGCTCTGAGAGAACAATGCAGATCCTTCCTTCCGCTTCAACCGTTCCAAGTGGTCCTACAACGATATTTGAATCGCCGAACAAGTGTTTTACTTCGGAAAGCAGAGGCTGCTGAATATCTTCATCGCAGATGATAGCAACATCAGGAGCAGATACCGTAGATTGTTTACTTCCGTTGGTTCCATTCGTCCCCAGGCCTTGAGCACAAGGAGTAGATGAAACAGATTGCGTACATTCGTTCGTACCATTCGTACCATTTGTATCATTCGTACCGTTCGCAACAGAATCGTGTGGAGATATAGCGTGTGCCGCACATCCGTTCGTGCCATTTGCCTCAAAGTCATGAGTGTCAGCTTCGTTTGTCTCAGGATAGCTGTTGAGAGACTCCCACTGCATTTTATAACAGAGCTCCCGACAAGCTGTCTCATTCGAAGCATTACACCCCTCAAAGACCGGAGTCATGACCATGAAATCCATGGAAATCAAGGCCTCATCGCTGCCATCTGTAGCGGTCGCGAACAATGAAAGCTTTGTCGGAATAGGGCTTTCTGGCGTTGGGACTCCAGTGCCGAAGACTCGCAGGCTATCGCCACTCTGTTTGGTGATTCCAGTAGATATTGACATGCCTTTGATGAATGAAGGGATGTAGAGCGTATCTAATCCCTTCCAGCCGGCACCGAAGATGGGCCACACAATCTGTATAACTTGATCCAACACTGCTGGGTGGATGATGAAGTCCGCTTCGTAATTTTTGGGCATAACTTCAGCCGTATCTGGGATAATCAAATCCGCCACAGCATGGGTATCGCAAGCTTTACAGTTCTGAAGCCCTTGAAACGAGGGGCCATAGTCAGCGCCTGCTGCTGAGAGAGTATCATAAATCACTGTAGTATTGACGCTGGTTGTGCAAGCATTGTTGATGGTGTTCATTGTCGCGAGCAACGAGGTTTTCTCGTCGAGTGTTTGCTTGGCTCCATCTACCACGTTGCTCTCCTTTCCCTTGACGACGGAAATGAGACCACGGCAATGCTCAATCCACTTGCGGTCTGTGGTCCACGAGAAGATTCGGAATTCATCCCAGGTGTCAGAGGATGTTCGGGTGCCTTCATTGAAGGCTCGCAGAGTGATGTTAGCTTCGATATCGGTGCTTTCGTGGAGGACCAGCGGCCTGCTAATGGTCACCTCGCGGAGCTCAAACTTGTCGAATACAACATTACGCATCGCTGAAGAATTCGAGGAGTTAGTATTCTTTTCATGAAATGAATTTTCGATCATACACGAAGTAGAAACAGCCTTTTGGATGAGCAAGAAGAAACAGAGTATGAAAGGGAACACAGGTTAGTTCAGGGGCAAGAAGACAAAATAAAACTGGTTGCGAACCTGCTCGTTGAGCTGCGGCCTCCAATGCCATTCCAATAAAACCTGTCATTGGATATAAAATCATCGACTGCATCTTGTGATGGCGAACCCAAGGTATGTCATCAGTTCGAAACACATTTCTCCACGTGGGTTCAAGATCGTTTGAGTAGCTTGCAAGTGTCCCGAGGATGTCATTACGAGGGAAGGGTCGATGAGCATGTTGCTGAGCAATCCGAGACTCGTGCCAATAACCTTTAGAATGATTCCATGAATATCTGGGCAAATTCGTCAATACAACTGGAGCCTTGGTACCTGGGATTGGAAAATTAATGGCTGCGAAATCAAGAGGGGCTCCCTTCATAAACAGAGTTGCTGCAAGCTGTAAGGCGGTGTCGACGGCATCTTTGTTGCGTAATAATGCAGATGCGTAAGGAATCTTGGTTGCGTTACCGCCGACCACTTTGAGAATCTGTTTGACTGGACCTTCAAGAGCGGCATGTGGTCCAACTTCGACGATGAAATCCACATCTGGCGTCATGCTCTTCACCGCCTCTGAGAAACGAACAGGACAGGTCAAATTATCTACCCAGTAAGAGCATCTCAGCTGTGTTGTCTCGGTGCGACAGGCCAACAAAGATGAGTAAAACTTCGTCGACGTCGTGGCGCTGCTCGCTTGTGGTGATCCAATGTGTTTGATAGCAGCACCGTACTCCTGAGCCACAAGATGCATATGATGAGAGTGGTATGCAGTATCAACTCGAAGTTTCCGGTTGAACATCTGCTTCGCCTCCACCAAGTCTTGCAACTCGGAAATTGCCTCCTCATCTCCCGACACAGTGGTGGAAGATGGACTGTTGTGGCATGCAACAGTAGCACGACCTCTTTTCAGCAGTTTAATCAAAGGCCGGATGTCTTCAGGGCTACCACCGACAGCCAACATGGCACCTTTGAGGTCGGGGAAGTGTTTCTTCAAAGACACAATTGCTTGTCCTCGGTAATAAGCGATTTCGATGCAATCTTTTAGCGACAGAGCACCCGCGGCGTAAGCAGCACCAATCTCGCCACTCGAATGACCTGCAACAGCAACCGGACAAATATCCCATGACCTAAGAAGATCTACCAATGCTAATTGAATAGCAGTGCAGGCAGGTTGACTGATATGGGCTGCGGAGACGCCGGAAGACGCTTCATCTTTCGACAACTCTTCTACAATCACATCAGTGAAATTAATATGTCAAGGTTGATTCGACAGGACTTACCAAGTAAGGAGAAATCAGCTCCCAAATTGGAAAGATATTGATCTACCTTTGTCATAGTGGAAGCGAAAACTGGGTAAGCATCAAGAAGCCCGAGGCCCATTGCATGCCATTGTGCACCCTGGCCGGTGAAGACAAATCCAATCCTCGGCTGCTTCACAGCTCTGGATGGAGTTACTCCCACGCCGGCAAGACATGGCATGAGCTCTACTGATGATCGCGCTGGAATTGCCACCTTGTATGGCAGAATAGACCGGCGCTGCCCAAGAGTATAAGCGAGGTTCGGCAACATGGAATTTTGGAAGACCTCAGGACGCTGCTCGAGGTAGACAGTGAGTTGATGCATTTGAGCTTCGAGAGAAGGCTTGTCGTTAGCCGATAAGACGTATAGTCGTTTTACCGGTGCTTTAGTGCCTGTAGCAAGACTCTCAGTGCTGTCCAGAGTTCCATGAATGAGACCTTTTGGCATCCCAGGGGCACGTTGGAGGACAGTATGTGCATTTGTGCCTCCAAATCCGAAGTTATTAACGCTCGCATATTTCTTGTTTCGAGGCCAGGGACGTTGGGTGCTGGGGACCTAAAGAGGCAGTGTGAGTAAGAAGAGCGCTGAGGGTGATACTTTTGAAACTTACTTTGAGGTTCCACTCCTCAAATGGGATCTTCGAGTTTCCCATTTCGAAATCGCAATTTGGCAGAATGAATCTTTTCTCAAGCATCATTGCTGACTTGATAACCGACACAATGCCACTGGCACCTTCGAGATGTCCTATATTTGACTTGACTGATCCGATGAATAATGGCTCTTTTGCGGTTCTGCCTTCACCAAAAACTTTGTGCAAAGCTGTGGCCTCGATTGGATCGCCAACTTTCGTTCCCGTGCCATGTGCTTCGATGTATCCTGCTTCAGCAGGGTCTAGCCCTGCCTTCTTGTAGACTGATCTCATCAAAGACACTTGAGCATCACCATTGGGCATCGTGATACCCTTTGTTCTTCCATCTTGGTTAATACCCGAAGCGACGATGACTGCACGGATGGGATCGTTTGCCTTGATCGCCTCAGCAAGAGGCTTGAGAATAACGCAGCCTACACCCTCTCCGCGACCAAAGCCGCTCCCTCGTTGGTCGAAAGCGTATGATTTTCCTTCGTCTGAGAACAAGCTTGACATGGACATTGTTATGAAATAGTCGGGGAGGATGTTGAGATGGCAAGATGCTACAATTGCTTGACTTGACTCACCATCTCGAAGACTTTGACATGCCAGGTGCAATGCTGAGAGACTAGAGGAGCAGGCCGTGTCGACAGTGAGACTTGCACCGGATAGGTCGAAGTAGTAAGAGATCCTATTTGCAAGAATGGCTTGAGCACAACCGGTTGCCTGGTACATTGGGGTTGTATCTGTATCTCGGCAATTCCGCAACTCGTAATCCGCAAATGATCCCCCAACATAGACTCCGACATTCTGCCCAACCAAGTCTTGCTTGCGGATCCCACCATTCTCCAGAGCCTCATACGTGCATTCGAGTAGCAAGCGTTGCTGGGGATCCAAGGATATTGCTTCTTTTTCAGTGATGTTGAAGAATGGAGCGTCAAACAAAGCTAAATCTTCGTCTAGAAAGTGTCCCCCTTGGGGATTGTAGCAACCAAATTTGTCTGGATTCGGGTGGTGGAAGACCTCATGGTCGAATCTGCTCTTTGGAATGGGTGACCAGCCGCTGCGAGCACGAGAGCACAGCTCCCAAAATTCATCCGGAGTGGAGACATTGCCTGGCAATCGACATCCCATGCCTACGATGGCTATTGGTTCGTGTTTTGCTGTCATGCCGTTGGTCTTGGGTGTGCTATAACTGGGTCCTTTACTCTGGCTATGTCCGTTACTTCGAGTGTCTCCATTGCTCTGGTTGTATCCGTTTCTTTGGCTATATCCACTCCTATGATCGTGGTTGTTGGTTTGATTCATGATTTCGACAGAGACGGGTACAATTTCTCCCATAACTTAGAGATGAGATGTGATGAGGAATGACAAGAAAAATCAGTGGCTTCTTGAGTCAGTTAAGTACTTCAAAACTGTTACCCATGGACCTCTGAACTACAGGAAATGGGAAATTGAGACTATGAGATCCCTTGTCAAGGGGATCAATGATGATCGCGACATTTTTTCATTTTGATCAAAATTACTTAAGATAGGAAATTATAGGGGTCAAAAATGAAACCTTTGATATTATTTCGTTGCTTTGACGTGACTTGACCGCATATGAGGATTGAAGGCAACAATACTCGAGGTAAGACTTGTTGTCTTATTGGGGAGGAGTTGCGAATGCCGTGCCTTCCTGCCTACGTTGGTTACAATTCAGAAAGGATCCAGGTCACCGGACCTAACTACGTTACTGTCCTTTCGATTGCCCCATATTGTCGAGTTTTGGAGAGTCTGGAGTACAGTACGCGTTTCATCGGAGCTTTCATAGAGTTGCGGTCCAGCAACTGGACGGGAAGAATGCTAGATCAATATCATGGATGATGCTGTAGTCGCCAAAATCAAAGGAAACGGGATGAGATTGCTACGATCGTCGCCATCGTCGTCCACTGGTAGATTGAGGAAGACTAACATCCCTAGACGGATAGGGTTCAAGGAGAAAACACGGGTAGAAATGCGAGATGGAACAAGTGTGGTTGAGATTGAGTATATGTTTGTCGAACAGGGCACCGTGCATATTTGCTTTTATGGAATAACCGAAAACCACGTTAAGCTTAACGTCGTCGATATCCTCCTCAAAAAGCGGCATTGGAACCAGCGCTCTGGTCAACTGACCATAATCGAGTAATCATTGGATGCAACAATTTTACAGTTGAACAATAGCCTCAAATCTCACATATTTCATATTTTGTCACATTTGATGAATCTCCGATCAAGGCACTACCGACCTCATTAACAATTAATCGTAAACACGTAACCTTCTAGGCTCTACTAGACTCACGAAGAAAAAGGAAGGCTGGAGGTTAAGTGAGTGAGTATTGAGTATGTCCTGATTTGCAGCGATTTGTAAGTAATAGTCTTTGCTCTCCATGCATCTAGTCCCGTCCCGCTACCTTGCTAGTTATTGGATCTTGTAGCTACCAGGTTACGGGGTTCTCGTTAAGTTGTTTTATTATCGTACATCATCTCCTTCGTCGGTCCCACTTATATCCATCACACTGCATCTTAAGACAAAACCACCTGACCTGTTGATTACCATGTGGTATCTGCCGAGCACTTCTCGGAAGTTGTCCGAAAAAAAAGCATGCCACTTCGAACTTGGAAAAGGGGTCATTTAACGATCCAAGGCTTCTTTCGCTTAGATACAAAATATCGAAATACCGGTACTTGGTTCTAGATAATCTATCGCAGCCTTGTCTTGAATCATATGTACCAAGTTGAAACAACTCTATGCCGCGATTTTCATATCTCATTTCCAGTCATGTTTATCATGCCTCTAGTTGTTCGGTCTCTCACTTCCCTTCGGGCATTTATGGCCCGAAACTCCCCCCAGTGACTGAGTCAAATCTTCAATTCTTTCAAGTCAAGGCTCAACTTCACAGCTCAAACTTTCTCCTATTCGCATTGAAAATGAGGTTTCTTTGTCTTCCTGGAGCCTATGGTAGCGCAGAGGTGTGTATTCAAGACCCCTTGTATTTATCTTACTTACAACCTTGGCAGAACTTCAAAGTCCAATTGGGTATATTCTCCTGCTTCGGTCGTTTACTTCGCAGATCGACCTACTAATAAGACCCACAGGTCCATTCTGCAAAGAACTCTCCAGTGACGGGACTGCCAGTTTCTTCTTCACGCAGGGAACCGTCTTCTGCACCCCACCAGAGGGCTTCCTCGACTACTTTGGTCCAGCTCCTCATTACCGTTTTGTCGAATACGACGGCATCGCCGAAAATGATATCCTCGAGCGCATCCGCGACTTCCCTGAGGGTGAAAATGCCGAAGATGTGATGCGCGAGCTAATGCCCGATGGAACTCAAGATATCCTCAAGAGCGTCAAGAAAGCACTTGCTGCCCTATACCGTACTATGGAAGAGCATGGGCCATTCGATGGCATATGTGCGTACTCCGAAGGGACCGTTGTTGGTTCGACTTTGATCATGGATGAGTACCGCAGACTGCAGAAAGAAGGCAGGCCGAGACAGATCAAGAGGGCCATTTTCTTTGCTGGGTGGCCCCCAGTTGATCCGGATACGGAAGAGATGTTATTGGCTGATATTACTGAGGAAGTTGTTGATATCCCAACGTTGCATTGCGTTGGAGCTGGTGATCCTTATCTCTTTGGCGCTATGGGCTTGTTCAATGTCTGTAATCAGGACACGGCTATTTTGTTTGATCATGGGAAAGGTCATACTATTCCGAGAGATGCAAAGACTCTGAAGGAACTTGGAATTGCCGTGCGGCAGATGATGTGACTATCTTGGTTCTAATTGTGAACAATTAGTTATTAGGATGAAATAGACGGAGCCAAATGCCTGCACAGTCGAGACAAGTTCATGTGTGTTTATTTGGTTCTGAATATCACCCAAAAAGGTGTGTAGATTATACATATCATATACTTTCCTGAATGCGGTATTACAATCGTTCTCTAGTGTAGTCTTAACAATCGTGCGAGGGCGTATGTTCTCCATAAGTTCATAAAGCTAGAAAGCTTCACACCCATGAGTTAAGCATTGATAAAGTATCATAAGTATGATAATCATGCGATACACGATATCAATAACAACTTCTTAATAAACTGGTGGGATAACTCTGGACCCTTATTTTTCCTCAGTATAGGTAAGAAAATCAAACCAATACTACCTACCTACCTACTATTCTTTTGGTAGTTAGCTATTTTCCGACTCCTACGAAGTAGTGCTCATGGTATTCGCGACTTTCGACTCACTCTTCTCAATAGGAAAGTAAAGGGAGCTAGGCAAAAGGGGCGTCGGGGCATTATTAGCCGATTGAAAGATGATTCGTGGGAGTTGAGCGCTGACAACCCCACTTGTGACGCGATGTCAGAGCCCGCAAACGCCATCCCAAATGCTTTTGTCGCTGAAGCGGTCGTTCCTAAAGCTATACACCACAATCAAGTCTTTGCATTGTGGCTTTTGGTATCTTACTACAAGCTGTCGAACTTATTCTATGTATCTTAAGCAACTTGCCACTTTCCCCTTTCTAGCAACTGTTTGCCATTGTCATTGCCCGAAAGCCACGGCAAGACCGGATAGCATCGCCGTGCATACAGATACCAGTCATACTCGTACGAAACGACACAGTGAGAATGTGGCGGACTTGCTTAACGGCAGCTTCTTTAGCGCTTGCCGGCTTAACTGCAGCATCCGAGCCAGGTCAACAAGTACTTGGTAACGGCAATCCAGGATCAGATACAAAACGCCAACCCAACATCGTGTTTATCCTGACAGACGATCAGGATGTTCATCTCAATAGCCTAGAATATATGCCATTTGTCAAGAAACACCTTTTGGATAAAGGAACGTACTTCAACAAGCACTATTGCACTACTGCTGTATGCTGCCCATCAAGAGTGACACTCTGGACTGGAAAGGCTGCTCATAACACAAATATCACCGATGTAAATCCTCCCTACGGTATGCAAAGAAAATGAAATCACATTATTTATACGCCCTTCTGAATATTTGACCATAGGCGGATATCCAAGGTTTGTTGAAGAGGGTCTCAACGAAAACTATCTCCCGGTCTGGTTGCAACAGGCAGGGTACAATGTCTATTATACAGGCAAGCTCTTCAACGTGCACACCGTGAGCAATTACGATTCGCCATATGCTGCTGGCTTCACAGGCTCGGTATGACTACTCCTTCTAAGCACACTCACATTCTGCTAACAAGCGTCAGGAGTTCCTCCTTGATCCTTATACGTACGATTACCTCAACAGCACCTTCCAGCGCAACCAAGAGAAGCCGAAGAGCTATGAAGGCCAACATGTCACGGACGTTCTCACTGAAAAGGCATACGGGCTTCTGGATGATGCAGTTGATGCTGATAAGCCTTTCTTCCTTACAATTGCACCCACTGCCCCTCACTCTAACATCATAATGAACGGCTCCATACTAGATGAGAACCACAAGTTTTATTTAGACGCTCCGATTCCCGCAAAAAGACACCAGCATCTGTTCCAAGATATAAGAGTCCCTCGGACTGAGAGTTTCAATCCTGATGAGGTATGTAAATAATGTTCATGTCATCTGGCATGAATGACTAGGGTCTAGTTTGCAGTGCTTCCGACTGGCACTAACTGACATCCTTTCGCAGCCATCAAGCGTTAGTTGGGTGCGAGGGCTCCCACAACAAAATCAGTCAAACATCGACTATAATGATCACTTCTATCGTGCACGCCTTCAGACCCTTCAAGCAGTGGACGAATTAGTCGATGGACTGTTTGCACGGCTAGAAAAACACGGTATCATGGATAACACGTATATTGTATACAGCAGCGACAACGGGTTCCACATCGGACAGCATCGCTTACAGCCTGGCAAGTCTTGTGGGTTTGAAGAGGATATCAATATACCCCTGGTCATCCGTGGTCCAGGTGTGCCCGCAAATGAAACAACCGATATCGTGACAACTCATACAGATCTAGCACCAACATTCCTTGACCTTTTGGGCATTCCTCAGCGGCCCGATTTCGATGGATCTGCGATTCCCCTGACGAAACATGGAATGCTCCATGCTGTTCATACTAGAGGTGAACATGTAAATGTTGAGTATTGGGGCTTTGCTGCTGGCGAAGGCAAGGATAACAGTGAGATAGAACCAAGTCACGTACCCCAAACAATCTTGGCTAACTCCTTGACCGATTTTCTCCATGTAAATAATACCTACAAGGCACTTCGGATTATTGGACCGGGTTACAACCTTTACTATTCAGTCTGGTGCACCAACGAGCATGAGCTCTACGATATGGATGTAAGTCCATCTCGGAACCATGCAACAGGATTTCCCAATTATCAAGAAGAGTGAATGTGCTAATTCAACCTCCTTAGAACGACTCACACCAAATGAAAAACCTACTTTCCCCAACGTCCAACATAACCTCAACCTACATCCCCAGCGCGCCCACGATCTTAGGTCTTCCCCTCTCCAAAGTCGTCCCGCGTTTAGATGCTCTCCTTTTCGTCCTCAAATCCTGCAAGAACGCTACTTGTGTGAAGCCGTGGCGCTCTTTACATCCTCAAGGTAATATATTTTCCTTAAAAGACGCATTGGCTGCCAAGTTTGATCACTTTTATGAGGTTGAGCAGAAGAGGGTTGTGTTTAATTGGTGTGAGAATGGATATATTGTTGATGCTGAGGGACCTATGTTTGAGAGTGAGGGGCTTTTGTTTAGGGATGGTTTGCCTTGGCATGAATGGGTATGAGGCTGTTAGCAGAGGCTTGGAACTGTTTGGCAAGAATTTCAAGGGCTATCTCCTGCTTCTTATAGCCAAAGGTATATGTCAGAATTTGAGGCATCATAAGATCCTTCACTGCTTTTCTATTGTTCTCCTAGATGTTCATATTGTGTGAGTGTATATTTGTTCCAGGTTGGCGTGTTGAGTATAAGGCAAGTGTCGCAAGTGCCAAGGGTCAGGACCTGTGAACGACCCCTATTTTAAGCGATAAATCTCCAAGGCATGCGGTAATCATTCTATGGACCTTTTGTCAGGAATACGACCGTGAGTTCCTGCAGATACCATGCCCATATCGACGTCCGCTGGCAGTCACCATTATCTGACAAGAATAATGGCTGCATGATACTCTCAAGTCAGTACGTGAATAGCACGTGATTGCAACGAAGCTCTGGCTTGTAACTCTCTTTCTGTCTTGTTTGATTAAATGGTCCAGATGCTTCTTTAGGCTCGCTAAACAAAGATCTCACCGTTTTCATCATTAATTAAAGATGAGTAAGATCACGTGTACCTAGTTGATGTCAAAACTGGTAAGTTTGGTAACGATGAGGCCAGCTGCCCGGATGTGACTCTTCACCGGAGTCACCTCATCCATCTATCATAAAATACAGCAGTCTTAACCTTGAACTTCCAGCCCAGTTTGTACATTCACACAAAGCTCAACATGGATGCCTCGACTCTCCTTCAACAATGCGAAAAAGTCACTTCCAGCGAGCGGTCCAGGCGCATGGTGGAGCTTGGCCGGATCTCCACGACAGATCGCACAGCAAAACAGATCATTGAGGAGCTATTTGGAAAAACTTTGTACGAGCAACATCTTTGTCTCGATACTTGCTATGGAAGCCGAGATATCCAAATGGCGATGGCAGCCTTGGCATCCTCTTCGAGAGGGTTGAAAAGGCGTGCCATGTCTATAATCATACTACTGGGAACCGACGAGGACATTCTCAATGCTCTCAATGCGATCCCATTAGAGGCACAGCTAAAATCATTTTTCCGAATTAGAAATATACGTCTCCGGCGAAGGAGACAGACATTTATCGACACTTTCCTTGATGGCCTTGGAAACTGGGATGCTGGAGATCAAAGTGCTTACCATCAGCTCCTGCCATTGGCCTCGAAAGACGTTGTGGACAAGCATCTGTCGAAGATCATTGACAGGTATACGGTCAATGATTGGGCTCGTCTTGGGAGGTATCATCCATATATTGCGCGGGAAGCCATTCTCGAATGGACAACTAGGTCAGGAGCCCATAGTTACCATCTCATGGCAACAATAAATTCCCTTCTGGATCTGTGGGGAATTTCCGATTCCAAGGCGACTGTTGATATGGCTCTGGCACTTGTTCCACAACTGCTGGAAAGGTTGTCAATATCTTTGTCAAGCCTGACCAGTCTCCAAGGACTCTTGGAAAGGCGTCCCAGAGACATGGTGCGGATGATACTTGTGTCTCAAGATGAACCTATGCTGAATTATTCTGGCAAAATACTGAGGACACTCACAATCGAAGATCTGCTTGCGCTACACGAACGATATTCTGTTGTCACGACGTACAACTTCTCGGAACTTAATATGCATCAGCGTCTGGCAATTTACAACCTGGTAAGACTTGGCTGGCGCTCGAAAGATGGGATCTTTCCAATGCAAATTCTGCTTGTACTTCCCACAAGGGAGCGGACTGAGGAGGCACGTCGGCATCTCAAGCTTCGTGTCTTCGAGCCGTCACCATGGAAGCGAATTCCATACATTGCTTTGCTTCCTTGGGATGAGTCTCTTCAGTTACAACTTGAGTTCATCAGGTCGACTGATGCTGGGATAAGAGCTACGGCACTTCAGGCTCAAATCGAGTCGGCAAAATACGACAGGGGCCATCTTACTGATGCCATAGCACTGGTTATCAGAGGCAAGAATGATCAAGATCCTGTTAGAGAGGCCATGACAAGAGCTTTGGTCAAACTTCCCGCCAGTAGATGGACAGAAGATCATTTGACACAGCTAGCTCAGATAATTCGCCATGGACTGGATGTCGGCGACCTGTCAGATACTACTCTCCGAAATCTCCATGCCTTGGTTTCGGAGATCCTTTCGTGGAATCCGGTCTGGGCTGTCAAGCACCTCCAAATCATTGGAAAGGAACGTGGCAACCATTTTTACCTGCCAGCCGGGTTCAAATCAACAGGTGTTTTGCAGATGAAGGATACGATGAGAATAATTGCCGAGGCTATGTCTCCTATCCTGACGACTTTTATGGAAATGAAGGATCGTCCTGTGTATTTGACAAAGTTAGCACGGATATTCGGTAAATTTACGCCATATTGGACAGAGTTGCTGGATGCAATGGTGAAAGCCTTTGACGAGGAAGTAAAGACTGAGGCCAAACACAACGATACTTCAGTCTGCCATGCCACAGATAATTGGTGCAGCCAGTTTTTGTCTATCTTGAAAGAAAGCCGCCCGAAAACTTACTGGAACCTCATTTCTGAGCTTGTTGAGCGCAGATCCATCCATGCCAGGAGCCATAGCGTGGTCCAGGACATCCATCTACATCGCCAAAACCTTCTCGGTCCATTTCTCGCTCCCGGAAATCGCTTATATGTTCTGGGGAAACGAATTTTGGGTGGTTTCAAGAATGGGTTTTATCATTGGACATTGACCCAGCAGGAGATGTTTGCACAAATTCTCGCCGATGAGATTGATGACTCAGAATCAAAGTCCTACGAAAAAGAGAAAAACATTAAAGTCCTTGGCATTCTCTCTTTCGTTGACCCAAAGCATCTTATTCGTTATGCCAATGATAAAACTCCCATCGTCAACGAAGCTGCGATGAGAGCTCTTGGAAGGTTTGACAGCGACGCAGGTGTGCCTCTGCTTATTGAGGCATTGCGAGACGAGCGGGCACGTATTGCCATTTACGCCTTACGAAGCATATTTCTTCGAATGCCGAAATCAAAGGTTCTGATTTTCCTAAAACAAGCGCCATTGAATAAAGTTACTGTTGCAAAGGAAGTCATCCGACTAACAGGTGAAGTTGAAAATACTGCAGCTCTCCAACATCTGCTGGTCCTCGAAAAGATGGACCTCCACAAAGATGTCCGCGTTGCGCTTTTACGAGCTCTGTGGCCATATCTCGAGTTTGATGAGGCATGGACAGTCTTTGAAACTGCGTCCCAGAGTCCGTATCCTGCTGCTGCAAAGGCACTCTGCACCATCCCAAACGATGGCATGTCTAGCACAGCGAGAAAGAGGCTTTTGGGCCTGCTACTTCTCCTTCTTCATCATCCAACAGCTGAAGTCCGTATTGATGCGCTTGATCGTTGCAACTATCTCCCGACTGAAGACACCGAAAAAATTCTTGTACCTCGCCTCAACGAATTAATCCAATCGCCGATTGAAGAAGAGGCATCTCAGGCAGCCCATGTATTCTTTAAAACTTACGCTAAGACACAGGCTCCGCTCATTGGAGCTGTCTTCGAGAGAGTTCTGAATGATCGGCAGTCATTGTTGAGGCTGTTTAACTATTACATGCGCCTGGCAGGAAACAATTCTTGGGAAAACCTCAGGTATACTCCCACATCTAAACTAATCTTAGAAACTCTTAAACGCGACAGATTGACCGTATCAATCCGACTCCGTCTCATCTGCACCTCGTCTCTTTCTTCCCAGGGTTCCTTGCCATCCCTCCTTATGGAAATCATACCACAGCTACATGCCGATGCGCTTGTTGAAGCCGAGGGTTATCTAAACATGATTGCCAAGAGACCAACGTGGAAGCCCTTTATTGTTGGATTGGAAGCGGAGTTAGGTCAGCATGCGGATGAGAGGGCTAGACGATTGGCGGTTGCATTGCTTGTTGCTGGGGTCGATGCTAATGAAGGGTGGAGTGAGAGTGAGATAAAACGATTAAGCATTTATGCCCAGGATGAAAGTGTGTTGGTTGCGCAAGCTGCAGCGTTCGTCTTCCCCCCTGAGCCAGAGCCTGGGAAGGAGTGCGAGGATAATTTGACGGCTTAAAGCTGTGGTGGTAATACTGAGAGATCTGAAAACTGTAATAATTGCCAAAGCTAGAGACCTAGGTTCTGGCATATGTATAAATCATTAACTTTACCTGTGTTATTAGCTTTATCCAATTTTTTAGGTGTATACGAGTATACTCAAGACTTTTAAAGATCAATCAGGAGTAACTCTAGGCGCAAGAGTAGAAGGCAACTATACTTGAATATACATTACCGTCATAAGGAGTAGTAAAATGCGCGGTTGAAGGTCGTTTTCGAACCCGTTCTGCTTCTTTTCCCAATATTTCAAAGTCTACCTTCGCCTCTGCCGCTCTGTTGTGTGCTAGCTCTGCAACAGACAAATATGCCAATTGTTAAAAACACCTTCCGTTTTCCTTGCTGTTCGATTCAATTGCACCCCGCCTTCCTCGCTTGTGTAACATATATACTTTAGTTAATCAGTTTGAAGCTGGCATTATTAAGCTGCGTTTAAGAAAGGGTTGCTTGAAAGAACCAAGCAGAACTCACAGGCCATCTTTGAGATTAAGGTCTATAGAGACTTCATGGCCAACAACGATATCGCAAGTAGGATTAGGATGTCGTACTCTCCCGGACGCTGACGGAGATCGCTACTGGCTGCTTGTTGCCCTCACATGGTTCCGGTTAGCGAGTACTCGTACGGGGTAAACCCCGCTGAGGTAAGGGCCTCACCGATCGCTAGACCGAAGCACCTCACCTCACTCACCGGTCCTCACCATCATCAGAATCATAACTGCTAAGGATCAAACCAACATGACTTCAACAGCAACTCAAGTAATCGAGCTAGAGCCCGTAAGCTCGCCATTACCGGCACAAGAACATCTACCACGATCACAATCCCCCTTACCCCACTCCAACCCCGACGCCGCAGCTCCAACTCCTCTCACCATCACAGAATCACTTATAGCCGCACCCGGAACACAACAGCGAGTCTTCCAGCAAGAATCATTCCAGTCTATGGGAAATTCTCGCAAGATCGCGATTCTGGTCTTGATTGTCGGATGTAACTTTGTCCAGGTCGGTGCATCCACAGACCACGAGGACAGATGCAATCCAGAGCTTACCTTAGACGGAAACAGATGATCTCTAACATAATCGGATTGGCAGCTGGCCTTGAGATCAGTAAAGACCTAGGGGTGGAAACGGGACCTGGTAAGGCAAACTGGGTTGCTGCTGCTTATCCGTGCGTCGCCTGTCTCTTCAAATAGCCTCATTTGAACATCTTGTAGCACATACTGAATCAAGTATAGCCTTACCCAAGGAACCTTTGTTCTTATCAGTGGACGCCTGGGGGCTGTCTATGGCCATAAGACCATTCTTCTTGGAGGAGGCGCTTGGTTCGTTATCTGGTCTTTGGTGAATGGCTTCACAACCTCTTTTACTCCTTTCATTGTTGCGAGGGCATTCACCGGGATAGGTGGCGCTCTATTGATGCCGAATGTTGTGGCGCTTATTGTGAGTTGATTCCCTATCAGAAAGTAAATACTTCCTGTCAACTTCGGGAGACTACACTTTCACAGCACACGGTGAACCAGCTATAACCTCTCTGAGGCACTGGATGGAGCAGTCTTGGTTCACATCCATTATGGCTATGCTAATGAGTTTATTAGGCTATTACTTGTCCACCTGGAAGATTGAGGAACATCAGTCTAGGGTTTTTCAGTGCCTCAGCGCCTACGGGCGGTTATCTAGGGAGCTTAATTGCAGGCGGGTTCGTGGCCGCTGGTAGATGGGACTTATGTTTCTTCATGATGTAAGTCTTGACTTCAGAGATGGAAGCCTGTAGGATGATTATGGTATGCTGACCTTACTGCTGTTATAGGGCAATCCTTGCCGCAACGTTCTTGGCCGCTCTGTGTGTGCTTCTCCCCAGAGAGAGACCAGTTGATCCCCAGGGTAACATCGATTGGATCGGTGCCACGCTGGGCACAGGAGGATTGATCGTCTTCAATGTAGCATGGAAGTAAGTTTTCGGTCCCAGCTTCCCCAGAAAACCCCTATTGATAATCCTGTCCAAAGCCAAGCTCCAGCAGTAGGTTGGTCTACCCCCTACGAAATAGTGTTAGTGTGCTTCTCTATCATTATCCTCGTCCTCTTCGCACTCTGGGAATCTAAATTCGCACACACACCCATCCTCCCACTAGATATCTGGCGCGCTCCGTCATTCTTCCCTCTAGTCATTGCAGTACTATTGTGCTTCATGTCAAATGGTATTTTCCTCTGGTACATGGTCGCCTGGCTACAAATCCTACGACACTACAGCGTATTACAGTTTGCTATCTCCTGGACTCCCTTCGGCATCATGGGCGCCGTAGGAGCTTTGCTCTCAGCCTGGTTGATTCCACGATTAGCAGCACAGTGGATCCTCGCTATAGGAGCTGCAACCATTCTAGTCTCGAATGTACTGCTGTCGACTATGCCTGAGCAGCAGAACTACTGGAAACAAGTCTTCCCCGCGACAATTTTCATGGCGTTTTGCCCGGATTTCGTCTTCACGGCCGCCCAAATCATCGCTAGTAATAGTGTGCGCAGGCATCAACAGGGCGTCGCCGCTAGTTTGATTGGCACACTCAACCTTTATGGGACTAGTTTGGGCTTGGGCTTTTCGGGCACGGTAGAGACAGAGATTAACAAAGGGAGGACGGATGTCGTGGTCGGGTATAGGGCTGCGCTTTATTTTGGTGCCGCGATTGCGGCGGTGGCGCTGTTGGTCGATGTGGTGTTCGTTAGGGTTATTAAGGATGAGCGGGAGGGTTGGGCTGATGAGGAGGATGCAAGTGTTGATATTGATTTTGGTCGAGGTCAAGATTTGGCTGAGGGCACATCGACTGCGGTGCAAGCGAGGAGCGTGTCTGTTTCGGGGTGAGGTGCGTTCGAGGTGTAACGTCTTGAGGGACCTGATACAAAGATACCAAGTCCAGGCGGGGAGACAAAGAAAGCTCGGGAGCAACGCGGATTGAAATTTAAACGGCGAAACCCATTGTCATTAGGCTGGGCTTTCCATAAGATCTAATCTAGCTATATATACTAGACTTATCTATTGTAGGCGTTTTCATCAATCCTTAAACTTTAAAGCATCTTCTTAGAAGTCATTCCTATATACTAACCTCTGAAGTAAACCTCTCTTGATACATATTAGTAGCCTTTCTGAACCTTTCTAGATTGTAAAAGGTACAGTATTCAAATTTAAATGGAAATTTTTGATATATAATATTGCGATAAGAGATTCTACAATACTTTTTCCTGCGTAAATGGGGAGTGGATGAGAGGGTGCGACGAGTCTGACTAGTTCTGTCGCGATTGAGGTTTATGTCGTAAACCGGCGGGGGCCAGTATTTCAGTATGATCTATGCATTCGAGTAATGTTGTTACAAGCCGGAGCAATGTACCATTTCGGTTATAAATCTTACCTCTTCCCTGTATCAATAAAGTAAGCATGCAGAAAATCCTGGTGAAGCACTGCGGCCTAACCGTGCCCCCCTAGACCTCCAGAATAGTGGTTCTCATACTTCACCCCACAACCTCTAGTAGTGTATCTGGTCTAAATAAAACAGCTGAATCAGTATTGTAGATAGTGGTAAGAGTATCTCAATTATATTAACACCTAGGGCACATAGTAATATCAACTACAGTGCCTAGGTATTGTTAACCTTACTATCTTGACGAAATCATCACTCTTTTTACCTTAGTCACCTAGGGTAGTGCTACAGTACTACATATAGTTTACCTTTCCCTCATAGCCCATTTAACATGTACCACATACGTTTCTATGGGTCTCTACCTAATTCAGTTAGTTGTTTCGTTTTGCCTACTGCGTAGTGTTTTATTTTGACCAGATACACTACCAGAGGTAGTGGGTCGAAGTATAAGAGCCACTATTCCGGAAGTCTAGGGAGGCACGGTTAGCCCACGCGTGACCCATACCATTGGGTAACAAGAGACTGGCGGGCTACACTCACAGGCTACGTTCGCAAGGCAGAATAGAATCCGAACTTACAGGAACCTTATCGCCACACATCTGATGATCTCGGAATTTATATTACCATCGAAGCCTAGCTCCTAGCTTATACGCGATCAATAAGCGACCAATAAGCTTGGCTTGACAACCACCGCAGTGTGTTTGTGGAAATTTCAATGGCCTCATTTATTGCTGGATATTTGAGATGGATGGGCAGGCTGACCGTTTGTCACATTTTCAGGGGGAGATCTCAGCCTCACCCTTCTTCATCACACTTCTCATGCTGTCAGATTATAGCACATGGTCATGTCCTGCTAGATTTGGGGGCTAAAGGCGGCCAAGAAGAATGTTCTTAACTGTGAGTGGTCTCTCTTTCAGAATGCTCTTTTGCGGAAAGAACTTTCACCAGTACATTTGTTTGGCGTCGCCGATTCTGGAGCGGCTATTCTTTCTTTTCGCAATCTTTGTATTTCTTGCGCCTTCAACATGCGCCTTTCACAGTATTTGCTGCTACTGTTAAGCTCGTCTTTGGCAGCATCCCAGTCACCTACCTCGGCAGCTCCGCTGCCACAATCAACTGCATGTGGAGACATCGTGAATTCTGATAATGGTATTATCTGAAAAAGAAAACATACCTAAGCATAAACTAATTACTATCCGTAGGCACCTTCCAAGCAAGTCTCGCATACGAATGCCTCACAAGTGTTCCCTTCAACCCTGCAGTCGCGACTCGGTTCCTGCAGTATTATAACGATACTATACAATTCCACAGTACCTTGGCATACCTCAAAAATCCCCCAACAAGTTATCAACAACCCGCTGTGGATCTCGTGGGAGGTCTGAATTTATTGCAAGAATCTATCAACAATGGAATTTTCTCGAACCAATATGAGTTTGAAGCTGCACTGCAGGCACTGCTATATTCAGCCCACGATTCACATCTCGACCTTGTGTCAGGCATTCTAGCTGCTTTCAGTTTTGCAAGCCCAGTTGATCTTGTCTCTGTTTCCGTTGATGGTTTTGAGCCTCCTAAAGTCTATCTATTTGGTATTGTTTCCATCATACCCTATATCTACAAGTGTACTGACACTGCCCAGCGGATCTCCTCGAGAGTTCGTCATTTGATACGTTTCAGCCGTCTGCTGTAGCCTCAATCAATGGTGTCGATGTCACTACATACCTGACTGAATTTGCCGCCAACAACTCAGTCGGCACTCTTGAGCCACATGCCGATTGGAACCAGTTATTCATCAGTGCCGCACAAGACATCCAAGGGCTCTTCAATGCATACAGTGGTGGCGCGACCTTCTATCCTGGCGACACAGTAACCTTCAAATTCGAGAATTCCACGGAGCTTAATTTGGAATACCTTGCATTATACAATAGTCAGGGTGATACAGGCCCACTTGAGACAGGAGGGGACTTCTATAATTTCTTCGTCCTCGGCTTCTACCCTGCTACCTTCAACTTCACATCTGATGACGAGACCGCCGAACCTACAGCTGCAGCTACTTCAACTGCAGCTGCTACGAATACGTTGTCGGCCAGTCCATCCGCCACGACTATTGGATCATGGGATTATCCTGCGTACCCTGCAGTTCCAGATGTGGCACAGACTGATTTGGGAATATACGGCGGAGGATTTGTTTCTGGCTACTTTCTTGAGTCCACGTCTACCTCGGTCCTGAGTATTCCCAGCTTCGAAGAGTACGGTGCTGCCATCAACACCTTTCATAGCGCAATTAGCGAGTTCCTAAACAAAAGCCAGGAAGCAGGTCTGCAAAAGATCGTCATTGATCTCCAACAGAATTATGGAGGTCAATCACTACTGGCGATTGACACATTCAAACAGTTCTTTCCAAATATTGATCCTTTTGCTGGATCTAGGATGAGAGCTCACCACACTGCGGATGTGATGGGCGAGACGATGACAGATTACTGGGATAGTTTGAATACTACGGAGGACAACTACTACATCCTGTCTACAAACGAATGGGTTGTGACTGATCGTCTTAATGCGGATACGAATCGGAACTTTACTTCATGGGCGGAGTTCTTTGGTCCCCATCTATACAACAATGATAACTTTACTAATATTGTAAGTTGACCTAATCTTCAATATTATATCTATGTGGACTAATAATCTTGAGTAGCAACGATATAACCTCTCGTCTTATATCTTTGACGTTGAGGCGGTACAAGAAGATGAACCTTTTGCAGTTTATGGATACGCTGCCAATCCTTCACCAGTCAACGCCGTTCCACCATACGCAGCAGAGAATATTATCATAGTAGGTCCTAGTTTAATCCTATTGACTGCTTTTACTAACAGCTTTTTCTTAGTTATCCGATGGTATATGTGACTCGTCCTGTTCTCTATTTATGGAAATGATGCACCACGAAGCCGGTGTACGCGTTGTAGTTGCAGGCGGCAGACCCAGCTATGGACCAATGCAAGCACCAAGTGGTAGCCGAGGAGCGCGCGACTATATCACCGACGAACTCGATGCCGACATTGACGTAGTCCAACAGATTCTCGCCTTCTACAACGAAAATGCCGAGGTTAACTTCCTTCCCAACCGCACAGAAGCACTCGATGTCTACGTAACTTACGCTGATATCAATCTACGCGACCAAGTCCGAAAGGGTGAAAATACTCCATTGCAGTTCGCCTATGAAGCTGCCGATTGCCGTATCTTTTACACACCGAAGACTGTTTTTAACTACACTGCACTGTGGCAGTATGCTGCTGATGCAATATGGGGTAATCCCAGCCTTTGCGTTCAGGGCTCAACAGGTTTCGCGACCACAGGCACAAACAAAACCGACTTCGTCGGTCCTTCATCAGGCGGTATCGTAGCCTCCGCTAACCTGACCACACAACTCTCACAACTCGAAGAAATGAACGCAACATCTTTCCACTTCCTCACTGGTGTAGACAACAGCCTCCATGACGCTGGCCTCCGTTCTCGAAGTGCACCAGTCAGTTCCGGGAAAAGCTGTACCGCAACCTCCAAGCGGAATTGCGACGTTAGTGAGATATGCTTCAAATCCCAATGCGTGAAGGAGTGCTTTAGCGGACCTGGTACACCATGTGGAGGTGGTGGAAAGTGTCAACCTCAATCATCTACTGGAACGCTCGTCGGCAATCAACCGAGGCAGAAGGGCATCTGTGAACCTCCGGCTACGAAAACCACATTTAAGACAGGGATTGTGAATGTAGGTCCAGCACCGCGCCTTAAGTCACTGCAGGATCCTTCTGCGCAAATCGTGCGGTTACTGTGAGGTCTATTTTTGAGATGGCACTTAGCTCTGAACTCAATTTTTTCTTTTCTGTATATATTGATTATTACTTGTTGTCCTAAGCGACGCTGACAATTAATACCTTAAAATAATACTCAACCAGGCTCAGAACCATTGACATGGAAATGTGACAGTGAAACATGGCTTAAGAAGAAACTGGCTAGAATTAAGCCACTAATTTTGCTTATTATCTGGATCAATCCCACGACGCCCTACTTATCTGGCTGTCAAAGATTGGGGGCCAGAGCTATGAAACCGTGCCTGGCTTACTTACCTTCGTAGCGCATAATTCTCCTCTTAAGCGCGGTGAGCGCAACAGATCGAGATACGAAGCTTACGTGAGATATGAAGAGATGGCACCAGATGGTGTGGAGTCACGGCCAACTGACTACTACTATGACTTTGCTTCTTATGATTTGGCAAGGAGGCTTTCGTGAAGATACAAGTTGAATATCTTGACTATCTGGATCAATTCAAAAAGTTCATCACTTGTCGTGCTCCTTGTCTGCTATATTTTCTAAAAATAAATGTTTCAAGAAACATGATATCAGCAAGCAGCAAGACCTACACATACAAGTCTCTCCGACCGGGAACTTCTGAAATTCGTTTGCTACAGATAGATCCCGGAGCCGGAGACGAGATTCATTGTGCTCTGAAAGTCGTTGATCTTGACACATACCCAATCTACAAGGCTCTCTCTTATACTTGGGCAGACCCGCTGTATCACGAGTTGTCGACACCACAGCTCATCAGAAAAACCAGTGGTGATCCTACAAACCAGCTCATTTGCGATGGTTGCATTTTCCGAGTCACTGAAAATCTTTACAAGGCACTGTTGCAACTGAGGAGGAATGCAACCTGCGAGACAACTGCAGGCCATAACAACAACTACCACCTCAGTGACCAATTATGGATTGATGCAGTATGCATAGATCAAAAGAATCTCGCCGAGAAAGAGACACAGGTAGCTCGGATGAGTAAGATCTACCGAGATGCTCAAAAGGTCATAGTCTGGCTTGGGAGAAGTGATCAACATACAGAGGACGCTATGGAGCTAATGAATCGGTTTGCCTCGATTCCACAGGAGATATATCAAGGGAGATACTTCACATCGAATCTTGAAGACCAGGAGATAAACGAGCTCTTCAGGGAACCTCGCATCCGTTATGACCAATGGCTTTCCTATGCAGCCTTTCTCCAACGAACATATTTCAGCAGGACCTGGGTGATCCAAGAAATATTTTTCGCTCGAGACTCCATTATCCTCTGCGGCACCCATACTTTCACTTGGGCTCATATGACCAAAGCATCAATATTTCTCGAAAAGACCAACTTAATTACTTTGTTGACCATCGAAGCCTATGAAGCAGTCCATGGCATCTACTCTACTGTATCCGTGGACAACAAGCTTGGGAACATTCTACTCTTCCAGGAATTGTTCAGGAACAAGAAGGTTTCATCTGCACAAAACTTTGATCTAGAGACACTACTCTCTTTTGGCAGATACTTCGATGCAACAAATAAGCATGATAAAGTCTTTGCTCTCCAGGGCATCTGGAAAACCGATGTACCGGATGATATGATGCCAAACTACCAGGAAAGCATCGATCAAGTATATGCAAGAGCATCGTGGGAAGCGATATACGAGAAGCGAGATCTTAATATCCTTTCTCTTGTTGAAGACTTTTGCTTCAGAGAGTTGACAGATCTCCCTTCGTGGGTGCCGGATTACAGCGTCGGACTCCGTCAACATCCACTATCGAGCAATCCGAGACGAAAAAAGGAAAATAAACGTTGGAACACTAGTGGCGGCTTGAAGTATGAACCACCAGGAGTACCGAAAGGTGGTCATATACTTTCATTACCCGTGGAAGGGTTTCAATTTGATATTATCACCGAGTCTGCCGCTACACACGACGAGATAATCGTTGATAATCAGCTGATTAGCTTGCTGGAAATTTTAAGTGGTGTCCAAAATGAGATATATCCGAGTGGTGGTACATACGTCGAAGCCTTTTGGAAAACACTTATCAAGGACACCTTTCGTGGACAACCAGCTGATGGGGAAGCTCGTGCTTCCTTTCCGCTATTCGTCACAATATGCGTACATGAACTAGAGACGCAAACGGAGAATCTTAAGCTAGAAATAGAAGAGGCCAGAATGAACCCTGATGTTACTGAGAACATCGAACATAAACAACTATACAGGAGTTATGTAGACTTGCATTCTCGAACAAAATCCCTCGTCTCAGACTTAGCATCCAGAAAATCAAACAACGGGATAATTCCAGACTGGGACACCATCCGAGACGTTATTGAAAAGTCCAAGCTGAGGGACGAAACAGGTGAAGATACACCCGAGATGCAGAAAGGAGATAAATATTATGATGACTTCATCGAGAGCTTTCGAGTCGCTTATTTTGGGAGACGGCTTTTCAGAACTGAGAAGGGTTCTCTTGGTATCGGTGCTCAATCATTGCAGAAAGGGGACTCAATATGGATATTGGCTGGGGCTGCTGTACCTGTAATTTTGAGGCAATGTGGGGAGAGTGCAAATTGGAAGCTTGTTGGAGAGGCATATGTTCATGGTATTATGAATGGGGAAGCCATCTCTGACGATGATATAAGCTTGGAGCCGATAATTCTGGACTAGTCTATGACGTTTGTTTTGTAGTCGTGTAAACTAGAGATGTCTTCTTTGCATAGAAGTCAATGTGAGTTGAGTCACCCGCGAAAAGAGAACACGAAGAGTTGCTAGAGTGATGTTGTTTACTACAATGATATTAAAAGATACTAGCAGAACCAAAAGTCATCAGACAGTAGGGAGGTTGAGCTAAGAAGACATATGTGATAATGAAATGAAGCCAAGTAGGAGGAAAGTCATGTAGAGCGCTTCACTCGCTTGTATTCTCCCAAATCCGGTACTTAGTCATCAGCGAAAGATACATAACTGGAAGAGCTATCATCAGATTCAGTGTCATCGTCGGAATCATCTTCGAAATCAGATGGAATCTCAATTGCTCCCAAGACTGCTCCGCGCTGTTCTACTGGAATACCATCGTATAGTGTAGACATGGACGCCAAGAAGTCATTGAGGACTTTCTCCGTTTCCACAGGACTCAGTTTCAAATAACTGTTCCTCCACATGTCTTTTTTGGTTTTGACTGAGCCTGTGCTAGGTCCCACCACGTGTATTGGTTTTTGCGGCCAATTCGATGGTGGTGGCGGTGGTGGTGGTCGCGGCGGCGGCCCTGGTTCTCTTTCACTACCTCGCAGGACGAATGTATAAGCGTTAGGATCTTTGGGAGCGCGGTCTCCGAACAAACCACGACGTCTCTTATCCCCATCACTCACTGCCAACACGCAAGCAACGGCCCAATGGCGTGCGTCACGAGCTCTCGAGTCATTCTTGCTTTGCACGATTTCGGAAATAGGTCCGCTTGAAGTTGCTGGTACTGTCATCATGATGTCGAGTTTCTTTGACGGGTCGTTACACTGCTGTGCTCCGTGTTTGTCGAGGAAACTTTTGATCTCATCATGGGTGGCTGGGACGAGAACCCGAAATATTGCCCTATTTTGGGTCTGAACTACCTTAAATGGAATTCCAAATATTCTGCTAGTACTCGTACGGTCGCCATCCTCCGAGTTGAATTTGGCACTGGAGGTCTGCCACAGTTCGAACTTGTCATTTTTCGGATCAGGTCTCCAAGGTTCCGGCTTGGTAACTTGGATTTCTCGTTTTCTAGCAGAGGATCAGCAATAATAAAGATAGATTGAATGCGACTGCAGTACGTACGCCTCCTTGATTGAATCATTGTCGACTTCCGAGGGGCTCCGAATTGTTACTGAAGAGTCACTGGTGGAGTCGCTACAGGTGCACGGTGGCTGCACTAGCATCACTTTTGGTTCTGGTTGTGGTATGTTCACTGGTTCAGCTGGTTCGTACACTCCAAAAGCCACGACCGAAGCGATATTGGCCTCTCGAAGACGTTCTAGAAGCCAGCCAGTTTTGCATTTGAGCTTCTGGAGGATTTTCGTTTCGAAGGTTGTAAGCTCGCCTCTTTTGATGAGCCGTCAGCTAGTTCTTGGTGCATGGTTTAGACTTGAAATTGGGATTCTTACTCTTGAGCTTTGATCTGAAGAAGAATGAGTTGGACAGTGTATTCCAAAATCACCACCTCTTCTCTTGATTTCCAAATTGAATTCTCTAATGCGTCAACAGCGCGTTCATCCATATCCATGCCCCACATCAATTTCTTCCACGGCTTCTTTGGTGGATGGATTCTCTTTTGTGCAGTCCCAATTGTTGCCGCTTCAATTCCAGTACGCACAACATCAAAATTCTTGATACAGTTGGCCGTGATAACTCCAAATCTCTTCTCAAAAGTTTCTTTGAAGTATTCTTGGTTGCTGTTGACTGTATTACCTAGCTCGTTGAGAATGGTCGCAACCAGGGAGACTTTAGCGGCAAAATGCTTGATCTTGAATGAATTGCCAAATAATGATAAAGAAGTTGCGACTGCTAGCCCTTGACTTGCTGTATCTAATAGAAAGGCTCCTGGGGCTCGTTTTGACTCCATGATGACTTCTTTTGGGATCACAGATGGAGCTGGGAATGTTGAACGAGGTTGAAACGAGAAAAGCGGAAGTGAGGGGAAATGGGGACGTTGGACTTTTGAAAACTCTGTATGTTTGATCATAAACGACCAGTTCAATCTCAATGGTCATGTTGACAGTGTACTCAATACAAAACTTCATGCATGCTGGCGTGTTGTAGATCTACAGGGCTCGCTAAAGAATGGTGTGCGGCATAAGCTGCACCTGACGCCCGATTCCATTCACCGAGCTTGCACCAACGATTGGAAATAACATTCAGTCTCTCTGAGACTACATATACCATGTGAAAAGAGTCTCCCATGTAAGATGAGTTTGCTTGACAGGTGCTTCAGAAAGGTTTCACGTAGAGCAGATGACTATATCTATTGTAACTCCAAGCGTGTGTTCTTGTTAACATGTATGTTTTCCTCGGAGCTAGACCTATTTGACCGACTTTGCTTGCCTTGGACTTCTGTCTGGCTACTATTGGCGAGCTTATCGTGCGGTTCTCGTGATGGGAGCTTATTATTTGTCGTAATATCTGTACTCGTCTAACGTTTAAAAAAGCCCAGCTGCTTCCCAGAGGTCGGAGGTAATTCCGCAGCCACAACTTTCCTTGCAGAAAGAATTCACAGTGTGACCTTACATAACTTTCATAATACCATGACGTCAAGCTGTACGAGATCATATGGTGAGTTGACTGGAATCGGCAACTTACCCCCACGCAGTGTGTGCCCCACGTTTAGCTTCATTGTTGCCTACAGAACGATTCAAATGAGTGCACTAGTTGTGAGCGTTGAACTATACTAGTTGCACAACCTCATAGAAGGTTATAAACTAGGTATCTAACAAATTAACTAATGAGGCAATAGATATAATTATCGGGAATCCTCAAAGAGGTTGCGTACCTTAGGTATGCAGCTAGAAGCTCAGAGGTTAGATTCATAGTTAAGAGTAAATATAAGATACAAATTTCATATACTTCTAGAGAATCTAAATCACTGCTTAAAATAATAAGACAATTTAGATGATCGTAAAGGGTAGTAAACGCCGCTATAAAAGCGTTAAGATAAGTAACCCATTATAATCTTCTATACACTACGATCTAGTTCAAGAAGTGAGTAATCCCACCCTATTTCTAAGCAAGCTACACCGCTTTCTATAAATTTCACACTAATCAATACCTAGATATACGGAAAGGGGTTAGTGGAAGGGCTGGTATTCTTCAAGACTAAACCGTGTATTCTTAGAAGATTAGCTCTTAATGTTCTATGATTTTAGTATTTAATGGTCTAAAAGATTAGCACTGTCCTAGAGGCTGACGAAGATAAACCTGTAGAACGATAGAAGACTAGAGGGTCTCAATAGCTACTCTATAGTATGATACCTTGACACTTTATACGCAGATATAAAGCCGAAGGCAGATAAAGATGATCTAGGTACATAGATACCTTTCCTATCAGTGCTTTAGTGGTAAAGAATAGAAAGCTTATTAAGCTAAGACGGGTGTCCTGGTGGTCCACCAGGTCTAAGGCGGATCAGCCCACCACCTTGTCTTCCCACTTCACTGCATGCTTCGACTAGTTCGGCCAAGTTTCTATTGTGCCTTTTGTACCTGATGTCCTTTGTAGGCAGAAGAAGCTTGTAGCGAAGTCGCACTTTGTGCTTCCGTACCCCCCTCCTTGAGCTAAAAGACATTGTGTTGGCTTACTTAGATCACAATTTAGGGTAGCGGGGACGGGTACGGGTAGGGGCTGCTAGGCGCCCGTGTTGCTCTGTATCGCAGGCTACACAGATTATATGCTACCCAAGCGGCCTCTAAGTACAAGCTGCCTCGCTGTCATACCCTGAATTACAGGCTGTGCTGATCTGTAATCATAGGTTATCTCCTGCTGTACTAAAAACCGTAATCGTCATGTTAGATCTGGACAAAATATACTTCCCCAAGATATCAACCCCTCCCAAGCAATTTTGTCGATCATACAATAGTGATGGTTACCTACCTTATGCAGCTAAATAGAGTGCATTGATGTTTAGCGAATATGGCTAGTCCTAAAGATGCAAGAAGTCCTCCTTACTTACCTATGCAGTCGTCATCGCACAGTTACTTTTATTTTCAATCGGCCAGTTTTTGACTCGGCGGTTACTTCTTACGACTTTTCATTCCTTTTCATTAATACAGCATCCGACAATTGGCAACCACCTCAGACAATGGCAACATCAACTGACAAAGAGCGAGGCTCGATAGGGAGGGGGGGTGTTGCCGGATGGACGGAATTAGGGCTGTCTGCCATTGCTGAGAGGGACGGAGAAGGGGAGGATAATCTTGATGAGGCTTTTAAATATCTCAATAACCATACCGATGTGGACTCCGAAGAGATCGATCTGGCAGCGTTACGACGAAAGATCGATTGGCGGATTATACCGATCATGTTAGCCTGTTATACATTACAGTTCCTTGACAAGGTGGTGATCAATGTAAGTTTGTTTTTCGTAGTGGCTGCCATTTTACTGACAACAATCTTTATAGTATGCTGCTGTTATGGGGATCAACAAGGAACTGAAACTTACAAATAACAATTTTTCAAACGTTGGATCAGCCTTTTTCATTGCTTTTCTCACCGCAGAAGTACCGACTGGTTTGTTGGCCCTCTCCATATTTTCAGGATCAAAATTTAAATTTGAGGTCCAGGGTATATGCTCCAAAGATTCCCTGTCGGCAAGTGGTTGGGGATCAATGTAACGCTTTGGGGCGTGTGTTGTGCAGCAACAGCAGGAGCATTCAACTACCACTCTCTCCTCGCTGCCCGGATCATGCTTGGCATTTTCGAGGCTGCCATCGCTCCTTGTCTTATGCTGATTAGCAGTCAGTATTACACCAAGTCTGAACAAGCACCAAGGTTCTCAATTTGGTACTCAGGACTCGGACTTGGACAAATACTGGGTGGCCTTATATCATTCTCTTTCCAGCACGTCAAGAGCACTCAGTTCAAGTCGTGGCAAGTAATGTTTGTCTTTACTGGTATTTTAACGAGCATGATTGGAATAAGTACTTTTTTCATTCTTCCAGACTCGCCGATGAAAGCCAAGTTCCTTACTACTTCGGAGAAAGCTGTGCTACTCAAGCATGTTAGCGTCAACCAAACCGGGATTCAGAATATGCATTTCAAGATGTCGCAGATTTGGGAACTCTTGTTTGATGTACAAATATGGCTCATGATTGTTTGCACCATTTGTGTAAGTATCTATGTAAATGGTTACAATCCCTACTGATGTTTGCTTGCCCCATCGCAGTCATCCGTCTCCAGTGGCGTCATCTCAACTTATTCGTCAACACTCATCCAAAACTTTGGGTTTTCATCTTACCGCGCAGCTCTCCTCAACATGCCCAGTGGAATCGTCTCCATCGCTGGGTCTTTGGTCGTCGGATATGGTGTACGTAAAACCGAAAACCGATGGGCATGGTTATCTATGTGCTGTGTCCCTGGTATAATCGGTAGCGGTTTAATGTCATTTATGCCACCATCTAATCGCGGTGCCTTGCTCGTTGGTATCTACCTCGTCAATGCCATTGCGGGTACCCTGATTGTTGCTTACCAATGGACCATGTCTAATGTCGCAGGGCACACAAAGAGAACGATTGCCGCTGCACTTATGGCAGGAAGCTTCTCTGTTGGTAGCATCATAGGCCCCCAAACCTTCCAAGCCAAAGACGCACCTGAATACCACCCTGCAAAGATTGCGGTCATGGCGACACAAGCTGGTACAGCTTTCTCCGCGATTCTACTATTTGGATACTATGTAAGGGCAAATAAGCAGAAGGACAAGCGTCAAGCTGCCGAGATGGTGTCTCCTTCGGCGATGGAGGACGAGAAAATGCGCTGGGAGAACATCACCGACAAGCAGAGCCTCACATTCAGATACGTCTATTAAAAGATTTAGAACTTCCTTTAGTTCGGTTAACTACATATATACACTCATTTCTGTGTGTTTGAGACCATAGCTTACAGATATCCAGAAATGATTCAAGTGAAGACTTGTTGCTATCGGGGGTAAAGGCTGGGTAAAAGTGACCCCAGAATAAAAAAATCAACATCTTCTAGCCTATCGGGTCCTTTGCCCGGCTAGTCTACCTACGAAGAACAGCTGTGCTATGCGAGGGAGGTTATACCACAAAGTACACTACCATCTGCTTGTCCATCTTCACCTCGAGTATATTTATTGTAACCATCAAGATCGCTTCACAACGCAAAATGCAAGGGTAATGCTTGGCAGAGATACTTTCTGGGTATGATCGTTGAATTCGATATCCCTCCGCCTCTTCTGTCAAACAATAGCTAAGATACTTCAACATTGTCAACAGCAAATACGGAATATTATATTCTCATCACCGGTGCTGATTTCACTGGGTTGACAGTCGTACAAGCAGTGCAGAAACCAAGCCGAAACAACCCTTCGCTCAAACCAATCATTTTACATGCTCATGACGGTGGTGCCGGGCCAACAATTACGATGCACTGGGCTTTGGAACAATTTATCTCACTCTTACCCCAGGATTTGGTTGACAAACTTTATGAAGCCTATGTGATTAGGATCCATGGCACAGGGATTATGGGCAGGGAAGAGCTAATTAAATTCGTTGAAGGAAACGCAAAACGGCTGGCGTGGATAGCAGAACTTTGGTCTGGGTGGTCAGATTTATTTAAAATAATTGTGCAGGATATTCCGGAGAATGCAGAAGCGAAGGCGATAAACCTGGAGGACTGGCCTCCGAAGAAAGGGGCTTGGGATAATCATGGAGGAAGAGTAACTTCGATTAGAGATGTGGATTATACTATGACTATGTGTGAGTCTGCTCTCGGTGATTTATTACTACTACTAGGAAACCTGGAGTAATTGCTAACAAAGCGGACCAGACCGAGGATTAGACAGATGGGAGGCAACCATTTATGGTACAGCAGATGTGCGAGTCTTTCTCGAGCAATTGTCTCCAGGATATAAAATAACTTCTTAACCACCACTTTCACCGAATGAAAGGATCGATAGCTACGAAGTCGACATGATCGAAAGGAGGTCTCCAGTGGTTTCAAGGTCGAGGAATGCTTGCATAGACACACACTACCATTCGTCTCTTACCAACCAGAGCCCGCTGATCGCGAGAAGAGCCATCGTTGAAGATGATCCGGAGCGATGTATTTTCTGGGGCCGAGCAAAGTTTCAAATAACAGCAGAAAAGAACCAGGGAGTCTTTCTGTAGGGCAGCTAGCTGAAATGATTATTTGGGGCTAGTCCTTTGTGCCTATTCGACGCGGTTTCTTACATGAGCGTAAAGTTCGAGACTTTGGCCTCTTGGAAGAACTCCAATTTAAGGTCTCGAATGAGACCAACACGCCTGTAAGCATTTTCACGTTTCTCAACAGGGACAAGTGCCAAGCCCAATCCACGTTCTGTTCCCTCTTGGCCGCATCCATGTCCAGTGTGACACTCTTGGGAGTAAAGATAGACACAGCATACGACAACTAATGATTCCTATTTTGAGGGAATGTCGAAACTTATATCTCCTAGTTTTTCTCTTTCGTTTTCCTGCACTTGTTAATACTTCAGCATTGCAGAGGAACTCCTTTCGTCCACGTACCTCGAAACGGCTCTAAGCTAACTTAGAAGCCGACCCTTATACTTTTCGGCTCTTCGTTATCCTCAGGAAAGGGTTCATCAATCTGGCTCCACATAGAATCCGGCGTTTGCTAGTATAGAGGTATCAAGGATAGTTGCGGTACCGTGATTTTCTCTATGTAAAGCTGCCTCCAAAAGAATATACAGAAATGGCATCCAGTTTGAACCGAATTCTGAAATGCTGTCAATGATGGATGCCACAAGAAACTTAAGTATTCTCGACGCTTGGAACTCAATATCTCGAAGAGCAGTTTTAAGCAGGTTGAACACAACGAAGTCACTCGCGAATTCTTTGTGATATGTCATTTTCATCTTCAAGTGTCCCATGTTCCAACATTAGTTTCACTTTCGCCGTATCTATTAGGACCAAAATTTCCTTATTGCCACTCTTTTCTGCCGCTTGAGTTGCCGTTTCACCGTTATAAGATATGGTGTTGACATTGGCCTCCGCATCTAATAGCTTCTTCACAGTAGTGGCATTTGCCTTCCTCGTTGCCGTATGAATTGGTGGCAGTTTTCGGCAGTCTGCATTATCAACATTTCCTCCTGCGGCAAGAACTCCACAATATCAACATGTTCACCATCCACGGCAATCTGTAGCGGAGTACGGGCATAACGGACGAAATCTGAATTTAGAAGACCATTGTGATTTTCTTTCTCTATAAGTAGCAGCTGGATCATAACAGCGTCACCGGCCTCAGCTTCTAATGATAACAGTGTAGACCTATCGTCATCCGCCTTCTTAATTAGAGTATTTGAGGCCGAAAGTATACGGACAATCGCATGGTGTTGTTTTTCGATTGCTGCACGAAGTTCTTTGACACGGAAAGTTATATTAACTGAGGTTTCATCCTTCATCTTCTGAATAATTAATTCTACTACATCGAGATATCCTCCTCTCGCTGCCAATTCAAGTGCAGAATCTTGTAGGATGAATCAGCTCGGAGCATTCCTCCAGCTCCCTAGAATAGTGATTATGCAGTCATAAGCTATGCACCATTCGAACCATGGCGCTAGAAATACTGCACATAAGCAGTCAAGAGCTCGAGTCTGAATTTGACATTCGTCAAAAGAACCTTTCTTTCAACAATATACCAAAGACCTCGTTGCTTCGATCACTCTATGAAAATATGAAACGCAATTTCATTTGCTTATGTTTATTGTCCAAAGCTAGTCATTCCTGTACAAAGCTCTTAAAATCGTTGTTGCACTTGTGCTCTCGCATTTTATAGCGCTAAGGACTTCTTAATTCGGATTTCGGCAACATAGGTAACGTGGTAAGAAAGGCTGTGTGTGTATCAACAGGGATATTGACAGCAAATCGTGCAGCAGATGCCGCACGGGGTTAAATTCGTAGATAGTTGTGCGGAGAAAACACTGATGGCATGTTAAGGTGGGCCCGCATCGGATCATGCCTAGGCTGTGCAAAGCTCTCAAATGTCTATTTTAGGGTTTTCCTTCTTTGAGAATCTTTTCTATGAGAATGCATACATACTGTAATGATTAAGTAGTAATAACCTGCTCTCTAGCACTAAAGATCTTTTCATCTATAGATCCAAGGGACAAACTATCTGGTACACCAAGAAAGCGGTGTGAAACTTTTACTTCTCGCTACGGCACCGAAAAGAAGACCACATTTGGAGACTTAATCCTTAATGATGTTTCTCCACTAATGATCTGTTACACTGGATTCTTCTCCACTGGGGCACATGCAACTTTTTACAACATGCGTTGATGTCGAATAATGTCGCAAACACAGCTATGCGCGAGTGACTTGGCTATGTGTTGTCTACAGACGCCGTTTAGCGAGAATGCGAGTGCATAACCTATAATATCACAGCTCAGCTCAGCTAAAAGTAAGTTTACTTTTTACGACTGTACGTTATTTGTCACAAAGTATGCGTACAGTGGACCATAGCCCCGTTAAGTAAATATGGCGAGTTGGAATTCCACTTTACTAAAGCATCATTTACTAAGCAAAGTTAAACTTAGCAGAATAGCTGTTAACGCGTCTGATTCTAATGTAGTAAGGGTGCAAAAGACCAAATTTCGTCCAAGACCAACTCAATCGTTTGGATATCCTGAAGCTAGGATATCGAAGTAGTTCTCTTCTCGATGCGAAGATGGTGAGGTTGATCATCATGATCTTCTGTCCAAGTATCACCACAGGTCACGAAGGGCCCATAGCTGCAGCTGCAATGAACGTTTTGGCATCAGGCTTAATTATCAGCTGGGACTTGGCATGATCTGTGAGGTTATAAGAGCGTTTCGGTTTCTCCGAGACTGCACCAGCGGGGAAAGTCCTCAGCTATGCAGGGCTACTACCCCACTGAAGCATCTTCGTTTCTGCTTGTCATTGGAATCCGCCTTGTATCATCACCAGCAGACAATTTAGGTCCATAGTCTTACGGAGCACGCCAGATGATCCACCCCAAGACACATAAAGGCAGGTCTTCTTCCGTCTTCAAAATTCAAATCCACGAACTTTATATCCTTTTCATACCTGTTTCTCATACCAAAGCCAGAATGTCTTTCCATCTCACAGGAGTTGATATCCGTATTGATGACAACCACATCCTCAGAGCTCGCCTTGCAGATGAAGGTGGTAACCACAGGGATGCTGAGATAGACCTTGACCGTTTCATCGGCAACAACAATGGTAAGCTGAGGCTTCTTCACTCTCTGAATTGCGCCTTGCAAATTTGCTAACCAATTATATGTATTAGGCCGTTTCGAGTGGGGTGGAAATGGTAAACATCTACCGCTTAACATGAAATATATATTCCATAAAATTACTAACCGCCATTTTAGGTTTCTCCCGATCGGCTGAGAATGTTCACTTTTCTATTGAGGGAGGTGGTTCTGTTCCAGTACTCCGTGCTCGTCTCTTGAAGGAAGATGGAGAGCCTGTTGATGCCGACGTCAACCTCTCCGAGAGAGTCCAGAACGATAACGGAGCATTTGTTTATGGTATGTCTTGCCTTTCTATTCAAAGTTTTATCACTAATTCTTCTCCAGTTTGAACAAAATATGCTTTCAGATTGAGTAGCCTAGGGCATGGCAATATTTCAGGATGAAATAAGTGGAGACCTAGAACAAGTAGAAATCACCTTAGTATAGGTAGCCACCCCTTGCTTTACCACGGCGGATGAAGTCTTGATCTATTTGGTCCAACTTGAAATGCTACTCCTTCAAAAGATTCTTTCTATCAAGTGCATACAACACTATCTGGCTTGGTGTTTGTGATGCAATAATATTAGCAGGGAAACTGCAAGTGAAATATGACGGCGAGACGTAGAAGAGCTTACTTCTGCATTTATCTTTCCTCTGTAGATTGTAATAGTCAGTGACCCGAGTGCTCTTCTTTGCGTGCTATGCACCTTTCTTCCCATCTTTCCACTCGCTCACTTAACGAAATAAAACCTATCTTGGATTCTGAAAATATCGCAACTTAGTGCCTTTCGGGAAGAATAGAGCTTCTGTCGCACGATATGAGGCTCCGGATCAGATGGATCAGGTGTGTTCTCACCCACCGTTTTAGGCTCCTTCTGATTAGACAACATTTTGACCACTTGCTGCCACGAATCCCGTGACGGCTTCTGAGGACTTCAGGTTTTAAAACCCTCTTCGAAGACAGGGGATAGACTACAGACAGCACTTCCACAGCGTAAGTTGAAGATGGCTTTTCTTCAACGAAAATAAAACCACTAAATATGTTGCTAATTTAAACATTACCAGAAATGCAGACATAAGTCTAGGATAGATAGCATACAGGAAAGTGAGTGTTGAAGTTGACTACCACAGAACTTCCTTCAAGGCAACACTAATACAATGCGAGCTTTGCTCGTTCAAAAAAAGAGGGGAGCAAAACACACAACAGTAGGTATTCGTTGATAATTGCCCACCCACGTGCTCATCTTACCGATCTGGGGCTTTCGTCAGAACCGAATCAATACTTACCTATGCATGTGTTAAGGTAGAGAAGGTGGTCCATAGGTATTAGTAAAGTCGGTAAGCGAGGCCGTAATGTAATTTTGGAGGCCTGCTGAAAACAGAGACTCGTTTCCTAGGTAGCTGATTCTATCAAGAGGTGAGCAATGGTGAACTGAGGCAATTCTTAAAACAAAAGGCGACTTGTTGATAAAGATACTATAGTTTACGAAAGTGTGGTATCACGCGTGGAGGTCAAATTTTGGTCTCAGACTTGGGACCGCTTTCTGAGGTCTTGAGGATGCTCCTGAAATATGGACAGTCTTGATCACGAACTAGGGCCCAATTAGAAATAATTTCTAAATTTTTCTATCGAATTCATTAATTTCCTTGACCATCGGACCACTTCCCTTCCTCAGAACCGACTATCCAGCCATCTCAACAGGAGCACCAGATCGATCATGATGGGGTATTGGAAGCTCAGCAGGACCATGTCCTGCTGAAGGATACTTCTGATCAGAGGATGGGTAAAAGTGCTGGAGTTCCGTCATCCTACCAACGTCATTTTGGTGCACATCTCGCGTTGTACGTCGATGTCTTCTCATGAAGAAGATCGCGCAGGCTGTCAAGCAAATGAGAGCGATTCCACCGACGACACCCCCAACAATTGCACCCGTAGAACTCGTGGAGCCACTCGTCCCCCTTGATACGGAGACTGACGTCGAGGACGTTGATGAGGAAGGTGTGGGTGCTGAGGAGACGGAAGCTGATGCAGACTGCTCTACAGCCGACGAAGACGAAGTTGATGAGAAAGTCATTGTAGTCGAAGCTGATGATGTGGAAGACGTAGATGTAGATGTGGTAGTAGGCTCTGCCAAGTAATGATCTTGTACATTCGTATATCCGCAAGCAATATAAGAATAAGTCTGATCGATCCCAGCCGTTAGAAGTGCCGTCGAGCAAAATGTGCTTCCAGATTCTGTGCTATAAATGGTTTTGTGTTAGTTTACGAGGGTTATAGAAATAGCTAGAGTATCTAGCATACCAAGTGAAAGTCGTCTGACCAGAGAGACCGCATCCACCGGCACAGTCGTGCGAATCTACGCAAAACCCAGCGAGCCCACAGTCGGTAGCTCTGATAACGCTTGTCGGGCAAAAGCCCCAGAGTGCATTCGCCGTGTCGAATCTACAGTCAAAGCCTGAATCTGCTGTGCGAGGCTTACTCGCATCACCACTTTGATAGCCACATGTTGATTCAAACGTTGTTGTCTGACGAGCCTTAAGTTCTGCGAATTGCTGTACAGATCTCGTAGTTGATTGCCGTTGCTCATGAAATGCTGAGGTCCACGTTGCTTTAGGCGAAGGAGTTTGTAAATGCATGCTGGGGTTTGCCCAGGCAGCATTTCGGCAGAGAGCTAATAGAAGAAAGATGACAATAGAAGACCGCATCATTGTTGGAAATGACAATCCCAATAGTTCAAACGGAAAGAGATACAGGGAATCCAAGACATTAAGAACAGCAAAAAGCAGAAGGGGGCACATATGTAGATCAGATGTAAGAGGGTATGGCACATACCATAGCGTTCATACGCCCCCTGGAAAATCCAATATGAGCAGCCAACTTCTTGTGTCTGGTGAAGATCTCCAACAACGAACATGGCCACAAGCTTTGATTTCCAGGCTAGTAGGAGCCTCACTTCCGTCCATAAAGTACCGTGTCTCATGCCCTTCTTCCATTTGGAGTTATCTACACCCTCTTAAGTTGGAATTTGATGATGGCCCGATTAAGAGTGATCTCTATGGATATTCTGAATTTACATCAGCGACCTTTTTCTTGAGTACTGCATGTCGTTCTTTGCGTAGAATATGGCCACAACTTGCCATGTCAACGACGATCTATGAAGCCCTGGAATTTTATAATGCATCCTTGTTCGAATGTGTTAGTCTTTTGGCCTCTAGAACTTCTTCTCCCTAGCTGGTTGATGCAGTTCGCCTAATGAGGACCGTCGCGTGCATGTTAAGATTAAAATCCAACAATTTCCATTTTCCTTCTCCCAAACTAGAGGCTGTCCGTAACTATACCGTACTGCTGGGTCCTCCATCACTTGCCCGCGTCGCAGAATTGAGATACGCCCATTCGCGGGCGCTTATTGTGCACATTGTATTGGATTATCGTGTACTGAAGCCGAGGGCCTGACGCTTGGTTGTTCTCATGGGGTGACTTTGTGTGTAGACGCGCTACACTATTAAGCCGGCCTTGTGGGTGGTAGAGACTGGAAAGAGAGCTGCATTGTTCTAAATTCTTGGATTTTGTTGTTCCTCTCCTTGCCTATCTGTTTTCCCTCCTCATAAGTAGACTTTTGTTTTTCAATCCAAGCGCTTTGTTCTTCGAGAGAACATCCTAATGCATCTTCATTTCCTTCGACACGAGCACCCCTTCTCTAGGCGATGAGGTGGACACGAAATGTCATTTTGCAGACAGCCTGCATTTTCCTTGCGGCTCTGTCCATACTTGTTGGCCTCAACCATCATATAAGCTTCGTTGATACGGACAGAGAAATCCGCAAAGGCTTGGTCCTTCCATCCGGTCAGCTACTCTCGCAGCCGTGCACAATAAACTGAAGTTTAGATACTAACATTGCTGTGTAATTAGGAGATGAGAAAGCAAAGACACTGAGCGAAGCGCCGGTAGCAAATGGAAATATCGACTTGTTGGCAGTTGCGCCAAAATATATACATTCTATCATGACGCCAGAAGATAATTCATTTCCGAGACTGGACTGTCCGGCTCCAACTGGGAGTCGCTACAACTATCTACGGAGTAACGAGATGACTGGATCGACGAAGTACTTTTTCGCACTTGACCTTCACCAGTGTGCTGAGCTTCTTCCTCGCCTTCTTGGGTCCATTATTGCGAGCATGCGTTTCCTGGGCTTCAAGGATTGCGCCTTGTCGATTGTGGAAGGGCGTTCAGATGATGGAACATTTGAAATTTTGAAGCTATTGCGCGCAGAGATTGAGGCCATGGGCGCGCGTTATTTCTTTGTTAGTAGCGACTTGAATCCAGGAGTTGGCGATCGAATAGGGCTTCTAGCAGACCTGCGCAATCAAGCTGTGGTGCCATTAGTGGACAATCCAGGTCATTTCTCGCCAGACACAACTGTGGTATTTCTTAACGACGTATCGATCTGTATGGAGGACATCCTAGAGCTGATCCACCAGCGTGTTTATCAGAATGCAGACATGACATGTGGTATGGATTGGACTTATGTCGGTCAGGACCCAACGTTCTACGATGTTTGGATAGCGCGAGGCATGAACGGCGACTCGTTCTTCGAAATCCCAGAAGACGGGAATTGGAACTCAGCGTGGAATCTCTTCTGGAATGATTCCGAGGCAAAACAGCGATACAGTTCACACAGGCCATTTCAAGTTTATTCCTGTTGGAATGGCGCTACTGCTTTCACTGCGAAGCCTTTGCTTGAGAAGAAGATCGGATTCCGGAGGTCTCGCAAGAATGAATGCTATCAGGGTGAGCCGCAGCTGTTTTGCAAGGACATGTGGTATCAGGGATATCGAAAAATTGCTATAGTACCGAGTGTTAATCTCGAATATTCTGACGAGAAGGCAAAGAAGATTAAGGATTTGAAGGGTTACGTCTCAAACTCCGTGGGTGAGAACGGGCAGGACAACGAGGCGAGTCGGATCGAGTGGAAAACGGAACCACCACCGCTTGTTAAATGTATGTCAAATTATGCAAACCAGACGTGGCTGCCATGGGATACAGATATGCCAAGGGTATAAATAGATAGATGGAACAATCCAATGACATAAGTTATACTGTTACTCGCTATGTACTGCTCTTGGCGGCCTTGTTCGCCTTGGTCGTTCGAATTTTGAATACCAGGATAACGACCATTGCCGTTGTGCAAAAAGGGGAGCTACCGCTTGGATCAGGAAGTAGCACATTCCTGATCTTGAAATCGGTCCCAAGAACCGGCCTGCTGTGCCAGTACCAAACCATTATCGTGCATTGTATAGTTGTGAGTTTCAATACATTCAATGTTCTCATTGTATATTATAACAGCCGAAGCACGGAGTTTGGAAAAAGTAAATTCTCTACACTCTCTTCGTCATCGCTTCCATCTCAATCCTTTTCGGCATTACTCCCATCCATATCCTCCTCACCATCATCTCCATAGTATTTTACAGCCGTCATGGTTGTGTAGACGCTCTTTCTGCAACCATAGTTTCCGGCCAGAGCCGTTCCATACTATGAATGAAGTCTGCAGGTACTCGGAAGAAGGGAAATATCAATAATAAATACGCTCTTATCATCTATCATTCCTTGCGTATAGGCTTTCATTGTGTGTAGGGGGTTCGTTGAAGACATCTGTCTCTGAGATAAACCGATCCTAATACTATGTTAGTAGATAGTTATAAGAATTACACGTTGAAATGTATCTTAACCTCGTCGAATCCGTCAACAACTGCAAATGCAGCGCCAAGACTAGGAATAGAAGGATCTTCTTTTTTAATCTTGTCGGTGGCAGCATTGATGGGTAAGTCCTGCGCTAACCACTTGACGTGTTTGAAATAGTCAACTCCCTCTTCCGTGCTCGAAAACTTCCTCTTCTTCCTCGCAGCGTCCTTCCTATAAGATTTCCGCTTGCCACGACTCGATGCTTCAGATTGCTGGTCAGTGACATCTATGAGACTTTGAAGTGCTGCCCGCTTTTTGCTCGGCTTGTCAAACCAGACATTACATTCACGGCTTCGTAGAATTTCCTGTCAGCCAGACCCTAGAATCTACGAGTTTGATTTCAAGATAACCATTGTCGACCACCACCTTGAGCAGCAGTTGCTCGAATAGATCCACATCCTAAGACATGTTTTGTCGGTCCCGCTTAACACAATAGCCATTGTGATTTTGGATCCCGGAAGTAATCGCATACTGGCTGAGATGACTTGTCTGCTATGCCGTGTGTTCAACAGTTCATAATTTCCAGCTTTGATATCCGAAGACCCCGGGCCACTCAGAAACCTGTGCTTGATGGTCTTGTCAAGCAATTCGTAGTCATATTCTGATGGTAGTGGGAACATTAATGGTTCTTGGAAATAGGTCAAGCAGACAAAGAATTGTACCGAGTTTAACAAGAGCAATAAGCCTAGAGAAATAGAACCTAGAGGTATAAAAGGGATAGTCGACACAATGGAGAAGAGTATTAAGCCTAGAGAACTAGAACCTCCAAATATAAGGGGGGCAGTCAACAATAAAAGTTGTATAAAATATTTACTTCAGAGCTTTAGATTTGCTATTACTAAGAGTTCAATAAACCCCTATTCTTTTCCGAATAACAACCACTTCAAAAACATTACATAACAAAATCAAATACATCGAAAAAGATACATACCAAACAAAGTCTAGAACACTTGACTCGCTCGTCGCCATTCGTGTGCTCAGAAAAGAAATCTGCTGCTCGAGGTAGTAGTGATTGAAGAGTACGAGCAGTCCCAGAACATGAATGTTGTATCTCCCTTACTCTCAGATTGAAGGATGTAGCTTTCTTCTCTCCCCTCTTTATTGAGATGGTAGAGGTTTCATGGTGAAGGCTGGAGGAGAGAGCATTGGCATGTCGGAACAGTAAGTGAGTGCCTAGGTCTGGTCTTGACGTTCGTTATAAGCGGGATAAGACAACTTCAATGCAAGAGAGACTTGTCGGTCAATTTCGACCGTCTGTTTGGGCTGCAATGATTTGGTCAAGTCGAATTCCAGAGACAGTGTGATTGGGGAAAGAAGTTGGTCTTAAGGTTTGATATGGTCGCTCGTTATCGTCTCGGAAAGATCCTTGGCACTTTAGTTTCTCGAGCCGTGATGTACTATACTGTAAAGAAAAGACAAAACAGGGATTCGCATTTTTTTATAGATATCATGGATAGCGGATAGTTTGAAAGTCTGTCTTTATTTATGTAAGCATAACCCAGGTTATGTGACAGGTGGGAAATCTATAACTATATACAAGAATGCACCATTTTTCTTTCCTTCTTTCTTTCTATCCTCCCAAGACTCTGCTGTGCAAGTCCAAGGGATACCTTCATCTAATCATATATATACACATGCACGGAAGAACGCCGTTCAGTCAAACATTCAAAACATAGAACGGCGTTCAATTCCAAACCCCGAGCCATGATCACTTATGCGTCGCAAGTGTCATCATCCTCTGCAGCAGCAGTCTCAGTTGCTGCAGCAGATGAAGTGCTAGTAGCCTTGATGGCCGAGGTTGCGAAAGTAGTTGGGACAGATGCAGCCGACGAAGTGACAATTGAAGCAGCGCTCGTGGTGGTAGCAACTGAGGCTGCGGCGGCAGTCGCAACGGTTCCGGAACCAGAACCACCGGTGTAGAGAGCTGGGCCGGGGATGGTGTAGCTGAGACCCGTGGTGTAGATGTTGACCAAGATTCCGGGATCCGTCTCGGTGTAGAGCGCCTCACCGAGAGTACCGGTTGGAGCGTCAGAGCCACCGCCCGTCACGATCAGGTTGATACACTGGGGGTAGTTCTGAGCTCCGTCGGAGGACCCAGCACTGTGCAGAGCGATGATCTCGTGACGGAGAACGTAAGAACCGGCTGCGATGGTGGAGGGGATGGTAACTGCCCAGGAGTTGTTATTGGCCATCATCTGGTCCGTGGCCCAGCTTCCTGGGGAGGTGGTATCGTCTATAAGACCGGCCTCGTCGATCTTGAAGAACTCGAGGGTGGTCTTGTCGACGGTTGTGCAGTCGCCGTTGCAGTTGGCGAGGTAGTCGATGATGGGGCCGTGATGGGATTCGGGCCAGGTGTTCCATTCCAGAGTTACGGTTCCTCCAGCAGCGACGGTGGCGCTGGCTTGGGCGTTGGTTGCCGACTTGTGGCAGATGATGTCGCCTGATGCGTAGGCATCAGGGGCAACGAAGCCGAGATCAGTGGCCGACTCGGTCCATCCTACAACGGCGGGTGGAGAGGTCATGTATGGGTACTGGTTGACAAGGTACCCAGTATAGCTGCAAGAAGAAAAGTAATCAGTATATCATCCAAGCATGACACAAACCAGGTCACGGGGTTGGGAACTTACTAAGTGCCATCAGCGACAATGCCCGAGACGAAACCGTGGGCAGAGACTTTGGAGATCGCAGCCGCAAGGGCAATCAAAGCGGAGTTCTTGATAACAGACATGATGGTGATGTGATCGAGATTTACAAGAAGTGATTCTTGAATGATCTGCTTGTGGTGGTGAAAGAATGAAGGTGGGCAGTTGTTTTGGTTTGTAAATGATAGTGAGGCACAGCCCTTCGAGAAGTAAAGCGAGTAGCAAAGCTGCAAGAGAAAGAACGGAAGGGTTTGTTTGGTAGTAGGCACAAAAAAGAGTGAGTAACCTGCGGTGGAGAGGAAAGAGAAACGCGACAGAGGACGAAGTGGAAGATATATATACCTATACTACGTCCACGAAAGGACCCCGAGACAGGCATGGAAGATATGGCAGGCATGGATGGCCTCAACCTCTGCTGCCATCGCATTAGCGGATAGAGTAAAAGGGGATACTCGAGTAATTGCAAAGTACCTCTCCGGTCACTGGTGCTTTGTTTCAGCGACAGAATGGTTCGTCCACCAGTCGTGGTGACGAAACGCTGAAGCACATAGATTGGATGCGCGCCTGAACCGAGCTTGGCCGAGTTCCTTGGGCCTCTTGTTCTCGGAATCTCGTTACAGTAGCACTCTCTCCTCTGTCCCACTCCGAGTCCTGTCTCTGCCCTGATCTCAAGCCGAGACACCGCATACGTGGCAGGGAAGATATATTAAGTGGTCGGTGGGGGGAGGCCGTTGGGGGAAACCAAGGTCATGTTGTCGTATTAAGTATATAGAATGATCATCTCGTCCATACTCATCACCGTTGACGCCGTCCGAACCTGCTGGAGCGGCGCGTACTGTTGGTACTCTTGGCGCCGTTTTGGCTTTTAAATGAACTCCTCGCTTAGCCTTGTCGGCCGACCGAACCACAACCACCCCCTTTTCTTTTCTTGGAGTCGGATACGAATGGACAGTGAACACCTGGGACCATGTCGATCCCTTCGACGCCTCTCTCGAAGGAAGAGTCGAGAACTGGATTCCTACCAGTAGTTGCGGCCGGGCCCGTGGAGAGAGAGCTATCGCAGGACGAGTTCACCTGAAGTCTGACTCGTAACCTGTGTTTCGCTGAGGCTGAGAAAAGCCGTTGCAAGAAGGATTCCCTTTCGGCATTATTTGTGCAGCCGGCTCCGCTGAGATATATGGATGTTCATCGGCTTTGTGTTCGTGGGCCTTCTGAGGAACCGTCCGAGAATGCTAGCATCATGGCTTCGGGGGCGACCGAAGACACTTTTAATCTTTGCACTTCGTTGCTGCACAGAAAGAGGTAGGTAGGTATGAAAAAGAATAGAAAGAAAGAAAGAAAGAAAGAAAGAAAGAGAAGCCAGTCTTGCGTGTAGGTTAGCTTGAACAGACTCTCGTCTTATAAGAGAAGATGAGCAAGTTTAAGTTCGACCTTCCTAGTTTTTACAACGGCGGGTTATTACCATATTGCGCTCTTTCTGACCTTATTCAACAACCTTGCTGAGCTTATTCACGTTAGTTACAAAGACTTTTGTTTTAACCTTAAATTGGCTTGAATTAAGAGGAGAAATTATTGTGGTTTTTGCTCGGCAGCTAGCTTTGAATCAGCAACTAGCTTTTGCTCGGCAAAAGTCGCGTGTAAACTAGGTACAAAAAGAACTCCTGTCCCGTCGCTTTTATATGTCCAACAGGATCACAAATGAAATTATGGATGGACAGACCGTACATTATGGTGGACAGACGAACTATGGGTAGACTCACCTATAGCTTGGTAGTACCCGTTAGGTTTGTTTTACTTTGTTGAGGATTCCTGGTCCTTTTGCAAGTTGGGATAATGGACATAAGGTGGATGATGTGGATTAAGGACTTTGTCAACATGTGACTATACTTGTATTGATGTAACATCTATAGTTATTTCCAGAAGTCTTTATAAGAGTTGTTAATTTGTCAAAAGTCTAGTCAAGTGACGCCCCTTTCTTCTGCTCGCTTCGACTGTAACTAGCTTCCTCACGCCATATGTAACGACCCTGAATGCCGCCACAACCATCATGTCAAGTACCATGGGCGGAGTCTTGAAGCTACCTATGACTAAGGTTTTGGGTATGTAGAGCCGGCCACAGCGATTTGCTGTTGCTTTTGCATTTTGTCTTCGCTTTCCCGACTGTGATTCTCACGGTGATGGCTGTGTGTAATGAATGACGTTCAAACCCATGCTGCTGCTCAGGTATTTCATTCGATTGGTATGCATTTCCTCTATCCAACTGCGTGTTAATGACTAGTACGAGGACTTAGTAATTGTTTTATACTTTCCTTTCTGTAGGTTTAGTAGCATGAATTATCCGCTATCCGTCCGTATCACGGACACATCAGCACTCAAGAACCGAGCACTGATGTTCGCCTTTGATACTTCGCCATACATAGGTACCGTCCGAATCGAAGGGCCCATTGTGACGACTCCGATTAGTCTTTAGAATAATGCAGGTTCCGATAGGGATTAGTGTTTTTGCCATTGTCACACCGGTTATGACCATGCTATTATTTGCTCTCTTCGTGTGGAACTACAGATAGAAAAAGAAGGCTGGTTTGATGCCAGTTGTGGGAAGTGTTCGCACTTCCACCAAGTCATTGAAGCACTGAATCATTGAGGTGGATGTTGTTGGTCTCTTTCTCATACTGGTGGTTTGGTCATGTTCCTTCTGCCATTCAGTTTCCTCGTACGAAGCCAACGGTTGGAAGTCGGCCAAAATCATGTACATGATTGTCTTCGGTGGTCTGCTCCTTGTCACCTTCGGGATTTATGACAAGTACGTTGCGCCCAAGGCTTTTATCCTGTTCGATCTCCTCATGGATCGAACTGTCCTTGGTTCTTGTGTTCTGGCAGCCACTCTCTTCGTTGAGTTCTAACATTCGGAGTTCCTACTTCTCTTCGTTCCTGCAAGTGGTCAACGGACTCTCAGTCACACAGACATCTTACATTGTCGATATCTACAGCATCGGTTCCTGCTTCTGGGCTATCATGGTTGGAGCACTCGTCCGCGTTACCGGCCGCTTTAAGTGGCTCGCCCTCTGTTTCGGCGCTCCCTTCACAATTCTAGGGGCTGGACTCGTGATCCACTTCCACCAGCCAGATGTGGATATCGGCTACATCATTATGTGCCAGATCTTTATCGCCTTGCCTGGTGTGGATCCTTAGTCATCTGGGAAGAAATGGCTGTCATGGCGGCGACATTCCATCAGTATATCGCCGTTGTCCTGATAGCTCAAGCCTGGTTTGCCAATGTTGGAAGAGCAATCGGCTCTACCATCCATTTCGGGCGCAATCTGGACTGGCGTCTTCCCTGTGAAACTCGCGAAATACCTCCCCGACAAAGCTTAAGCCGATTTGCTTAGCATTTATGAAAGCCTTGGATGTTCAATTGTTATATCCTAACGGGACTACCATCAGAACTGCAGTCCGTCAAGCTTGCGGGGGATGCGCAGAAGGATATGCTCATCGGTGCTACTGCAGTCCTGGCTATTGCCATTGTGTCAGTTGCGCCCAAGAGGTATATCAAAAGTTAAAGAATTTTAATAGGTGAAAGGTCGCGTTGTATAAAACTTTGATATCCAACAGGGTTCGAGGTGATGGCTTAGTAGCAACGCAATGAGCATAAGCTACTCCTAGTACGTTTCGTACCTAGATAATATAACATACAGCAATGGTTATAGAGTACGGCAAAGATCCTCGTCGACTCTGGTTCAGCGTCTTGTGAGTTACGAATGTTCGGCTACAAGGAAAGAGAAATGGCTTCAACGTTCCGACATATGCCGAAGAAGATATTGGTTCGACGTCAATTGGGTGTTGACTGAACACTAAATGTTCACAGCACTGACCGGCATCTACACCAATGGTGCTTGGAAACTATCCCAATAGTCGAGTGAGGACAACAGTTGTCACTCGTGATTGGCCTGTTGCCGGTAGTATGGTAACACAGTAGGTAGTTCTCGGCGTCTTGTTCTGCTCTTCTTGGCCCTGGTTCCTTGTATTCCGTACCGTACCTTGTGTACTTCCGTACTCGCGTACTGCTGCCTTCTCCTTCTTGCATCGCTGCCTGACACGTTCAGGCTCTCTCTCTGGATAGGTTGAGGCTCGTCATACAGGTACACCATGGGTAGGTAGGTAGATGGCATTCGTTGCATCGCTTGATACGTCCTCTTAGAGGCGTGATTCTCGTTCTGATGTCGCAATTCGAATTAAGATGGGATTTGCGGGCGCCGAGGTAAAAATATATATGTGTTTGGGTCGAGCCCGCCCGAATGGCTTCAGTAGTTATTGCGGTCGATGGATTATCATGAGCGTTGTTGCAGAGACACTGGTGACAGACAGTTCAAGTTCTCCCTGGCCTTGTCAGACATGAGTCAGCAATTGACAAGATCTTTGCGTGCAGTACCATGCGTGCGTCGCATGTACCTGTGATGGGTGATGCTGGATGAAATTGAACAATTGGTACCTAAGGGAGGGAGGCAGATACATTAGGTATCTTGGGTTCTTGGGGGATCGTCGACAGGTCGGGTCGGTAGGTAGGTGGTAGGTAGGTAGGTACATTGAGGCCCAAGATGGGGGCGACTGTACGTAGGACGGCAGTACGAAATACAGAGGTCGGTACCTAAGGCACGTACGGGCGACTGTAAGGCTGCCCTGTGGGAGATACTCGAAGTACTCGGTCAAGCACGTGCCACTCTGCGATTCAACCAGGACGGGCCATCTTTCGTCCTGTCCAGTCCTCTTGCGCACTTCTTCGGACTGCATCTGCATCTCAGCCATCGAATCTTCCAGGCCCCGATTCCCGATGCGCCCTCCTTGGCTCCTCGTCTGCAGCGATGCGATGGGCCATCTCAGCGACCGACGCCCGACAGACAGACAGACTCACATCACCTCCTCACACCATCATCATCATCATCCAACCACCGTCCAGCACCAGAAGGCTTCCCGTAGTACCTCCCTCCCCCTCCCTACAGCACGACGACTGTAGCGACGTGCTGACTGCAACAGGAGTCACGCCTTGGTCCAGGGTCGCAGTACAGGAGCGAGCGATGCAGGGAATAGCCGCTGTCAAAGCCATCCTGCCTGCTTACTGACTGTACCTATACCCCCGACCACAGCTCCCTTGGCTTGGTGCACCACGTCCGTCGGTCAGTAACGGTGGTGCTCGTTCTCACGACCACCGGTCTCCCAAACGGTTCGTGCTGCGTCCCATTATAGCCATCGCAAGTATATCTCCCGTCCCAGTTTTCCCAGTTGAGGGCGTCGTATTGCGTCCGGCCTGCGCGATTACATCAGACCTCGCTCTGCGACCACGCAGCAGGTCGCACGACGGTGGCTCAGGATCAAGTAAGTGTGCGCGCTTGCAGGGTGCTCAGCTGCGGCTTTCAGCGCACCGGGTGTGGGCCGACTGCGCACACACTTCTGACCTGTGACAGCGCATCTTGGCAGGCTAATGGTCCTTACGGTCCTGACTGACTGACTGACTGACTGTACGTAGCCCTCACCCTGTCTGGCACGGTGGAGGCCGTCGCGGAGCAGCAGCAGCAGCAGCAGCAGCCCAAGATTCGACTGCTGACTGGGCACATACTCACCACCACTCACCACCACTCACCACCACTCGACCACCCTTCGACCCATCCTGCTCGACTCTCCAAACCCCCCAACCCCTCCATATTCCGTCATTCCACATGCCGGAGTTCACGCCTCGATTCATCATTCTCTTCACGACCGCTTCTTCACCTTCTCCAGCCTTGTCGGCGTGACATAGTATTTGAAGACCACACACGGTTCGACGACGGTCGGTCTCTATGCTGCTTGCGCAATCCCACTCACCACCACCACCACCACCACTCCCTTCTCGAGCATAATCCCCCCCCCCCCCCAGCTGCCGTGTGAGCAGAGGCAAGACCCTCACCGCCTCCATCGCCATGTCTGTCCGCGGAGGCTCTCGACGGGTTGAGTATGATGAACGTGACACCTACTATCGCGAGGAACCACCGCCAGTGCGCGCTCCCATGCGCACGAGAGTCGTCGAGGAGGAGACCGACGTCTACAGTCGTCGTGGTGGCCCAGAGCGAGACAATCGACCGGCCTTCCTCAACGATGACTTCGCGAGAGTCGAATCTGGTGGCCCGCTGGTCCTGCGAAAGCGCGAGACGGATACCTTCGCACGACCCATTGAGCGCAGACCCAGATCGCTGTCGCCAGTGAGGAGGGTAGAGACCAGAGAGGTTCGCCGCGTCGAACGATCACCATCACCCGTGAGACGTGTTACCCAGTCACGAGAGGTCTTCCGACGAGAGCGCTCTCCTTCGCCGGTCCGAAGAGTTGAAACCAGAGAGATCCAGATAAGGCGTGAGAGGTCTTTGTCCCCCGTGCGAAGTGTGGTGCGCGAAAGAGTCGTCGAACGATCGCCAACTCCTCCTCCGCCTGCCCAGTTTCGCGAGGAGAGATACCGAACTCGAGTCGTAGAACGCGAACCACCGTCCCCACCACCCGACCGTCTGAGCAGACGTGTAATCGAGACCCGAGAGATCAGAAGACGCAGCCCAAGCCCAGAGCCGGTGCGTATCCGCGAACGTATCGTAGAACGAAGGCGGTCGCCATCTCCTCCCCCAATGGAACGAGAGACTCGCACGAGAATTGATATCCGAGAGCAGAGTGTTCGCGCGCCATCCCCATCTCCGTCTCCCTCGCCATCACCACCACCACCCATCGTCCGTGCTCCTCCGATCCATCAGGAGATCATCACGCATCACCGACACATTGATCATGGTAAGTCTTATCATTCCTGATCATCGTATATGGAGACTAATATGACCTCGAAAGGATTCGAAATCGCCAAAGCTCCGACCCCTCCCCCACCACCCCGCTCGACGGTCGGCCGCAGCAAAGAGACAGAGATTGATATCTACCAGAATGGCCGAGGCAATACCGAAATCGACATCACCAAGCGTAACCGCGCAGCCACGCCAGAAGCACCACGCCGCCGCAAGCAAGAGTTCTTTGACGATCAAGACATCTACGAGAATGACCGGGAAAGGCTGAGAGTACGCGATACACAAGTCTCCTTGGCACGGAGACGAAGTGTGGATTCACGACCAGATTGGGGTAGGGAGAAGGAGAGGGTTAGAGAGACAAAGATTGATATTCGCGGGGATGAAGATGAAGCCGCCTTCTACGCCCGCAAGAACCAGGAGAGAGCATACATCGGCGAGGCGTATAATGGCGCCACCAAAGATTGGTCTATTGTCGATGTCCCCCCCGGCACAGAGCGTGTGCAACTGGATGGTGTTGGCGGGGCCTCTGAGGAGATCACCTGGCAGCGTTACAATGGCGTCCGCCGCTCTAAATTCCTTCCTGAGCGAGAGCGTGAGCCTGTTCGTGAGCGAATCACCGAACGAATATCCGATCGCGATTCCGCTTCGGGCCGAGAACGAGAGACCACAGGCATGGAGATCTCGATCCGCACTTCTGACAACCGGCGGGAGGAGCCCCGTGATGCAGGTGTGTACACGAGAGAGTACGAGCGCATTGAGGAAACCTCGGGGAACAATGACAGGAGAGTTGGCTTGCCTCGTGGGCCGCGACAGCGAGTGGGGGATCTCTGGACTGAGATCACGAAGGATCTCGTGGTGCGAGAGGCGATTGAGGAGATGGGATATGATTTTGAAGAGACTGAGTATTTCTACTACATCATCCAATACCTACGCTACGTAAGTTCTCCCCCGTGTCGTCCATCTTATTCCTCATAACATTGAAGACTAATCAACGTACGACAATAGGAGGATGTCCTTCAACTGGTTCAGCTCTCGGAGCGTATCCGCCACGAACGCCAGCACCGCATCACAGAAATTGCCAGGGAACGTGAGCGCATGGAGAAGAGAGAGAGGGAACGGGAGGAATATGAGAGGGAAAGAGAGGCGGCTTGGAGGAGCACGAGATTCGGAAAAGAGTACGATGATGAGAGGATCATCGAGCGCGAAATTATCTATGATGGACGGGGAGGGAGGCGGTATCGATGATCTAGGATGGCGAATTTGCATGTGGAGGATCGGGATCGGGATTTCCTATAATCAACAACCACGCCATCACCATTACGAGGAACGACGGAACGGCTGTATAATGATAGCATAGCGTGCGACGATGCATATCTTCCTCTTCTGTTTGAGCAGATCGACTACTACAGCTTTTCTCTTCAACGTATCCATACCACTTTCAGTTCCTTGTTTGTGACTCCTTTTTTCTTCCTCTTCGAGATTTGGGCTAGCAAGGCATGGTATGGATGCGATGAGATGGACCGTTTCTGGGGTTAGGGCTATGGAGGACTTGTCATTTTTAAACAGCATAGAAAATTTAACGAATAAACGAATCAATAGATCCGAAGGCCTTTCTCTCTGTGTTTTGCATTGATCTTTTCGCAACCGCTCAATTATCAAGAGGGATTATCATGGTTTCGAAGAAGAAAAACCGTGGGGATATACATTGAAAGCAAAAAAGGATTGAAGAGAATAAAAGAGCTCAACACTGGTATTCTCAAACACCTTCTTGATCCGCACTATATCCTTGCGGCATAGGAATGAAAGAGATCAAATTGGTGTGCTCTTAAGGGAGGCCGTGTATAAATCAGTTACTTGGGCACATGAACGGTTGAATGGAACCTAGACATAGAAGATATATAGAAACTATTTTAATGGTAATAGACTTGTTTCGACTCGTTATAGCTTAGAGTAGAAATATTTTCTCTTTCTTTTATACTATATTATATTCTACTTAGTCTATCTAGTACTCTTAACGCTATAGTTAAGTAGTAACTTAAATACTAGGTGTTAATGAAAGAGTAGTACTTAGTGCTCTATTAAAGTCTTTAAATTATACATGTCTATTAACATATAATCTAGACTTAAGTATCATTACTATATTTCGACTATGTATTTAATCTATATATATCTTCTCTAATAGGGCAATATTAAACCTTCTAATCCGAACTTGTGCTTTCACTTCCGCTCTATCCTTGTATAAACGCTTTACAATCTCTAGGCATCCTCACATACCGCTGCTCTAATACGAACCTGTGAATTTGAGTCTGCCTTGGAATCGAGAGGCTCTACGACTCCGGCATATTCTAGGATTGCTCTGGCATGCCGCCGCTGTCAGGGCGCTGCCAAAGGGTCTATAGCTCGTGCGTTTACCTCTGAGCAATAATCCGTTCGAAGATTTACTACCTGCGGGTAACCTCTAACCTCTGCTGTCTCTAGCGCAGTACCATAGTAAGCTGCTCGTTCACATTCGCACTCTACTTTATAAGGCGTTGGTAGATTAAACAGATTCTAATATAGCTGCTAGCTATTGTAATAAACGCCCGAGGTTGTTCTTGACTTAGTTCTTGGCCTAGGGAATATTGGTCCAACGAAAAATATAAGCTAAAAGGACAAATCCTCAACGCGGTTAAAGGAAACTAGCTTAAATTCGCAAGGCACAGAGAAGTGGAGGGCAGAAATTTAGATCTCAATAGAAGCTCCTCCTCTTCTTCTTTGAGCATATTATACTACATGTGATCGCACGGCTGCTCTCCATTGGAGATCATACTGCGATTAGGTGTCAAGAATTTGCTGGCTTCCTATTAGTACTTCTACCTTTCATCCTGCTTCATCGGCTAGTAAAACCAAAACTTAGTAATAAGCTAGAGTTGATCGCAGGACTACTTTTGTATATTAGAAAGAGGGGGTTTGATTTTGTGGTACATTTCCCTTACTTCTAGGTCGAAAAAGGCAAATCTAGAAGCTTCCACTGTCCACAACTCAAACTTCATTTTGCTACCATGGATTGCCGCTGTTCTTGAAGAAGAAAAGCACCTATATTCTTTCCTTGACAAATGCCGAATAAATGGTTAGAAAGCCTTATTCCCAGTGGTCGAGAACAGGCCGCTTCCTCCATCTCAACTTCCTCCGACTCTACTCTCTCACAATCCCACTACACCTGATCCAGCTCTCGCTTTCTCCGACGTTACTCTCCTACAAGCCCGCTACCTTCTGACCGATCCTTCAACATAGAATCTTCCAGGATAGCACCTAATATGACGCGGCTTGCACTCCGGTGATAGTCTCCGGGGATGATGCTTTTGAACAATTGGTCAATAGGGATGTGCGATCCCCGCGGTTTGGTTCTCGATCCCATGTCCGGGCTTATGGCTGCAGTTGATTTGTTTACCGTATCGATGTTGAAATGCACCGCCTGCATATTGGTCACTGGCACAATCTAATCCTGATGAAGATCGTGACGATCAAAGTTAGAGAAGCGCCCCGTCTTCTCTACTTCCATGTTCACGTAGCTGGTGCACGAGATGGCCAGCATACTTTCAATTTGTTAGTAGTCACGAAAAGGCCAAGTTTAATACATGAATATTCAATCGCTGCTGGTCCTAGCCAAACTGTCCGGTGTCAGTACTTTGTCGGCTCGGGAGGCCCAGGCGCTGGTTGAGGGTACCGCGGAGGGATATACGGCTGGCTGCCTAGGAGCATTTGCGAGCAGATTTCGGAAAAGTCGCTACGGGCAATCGCAATGGTTCAAAGAGGGCTTGTTACGTCCGCTCGAACGTTCATTCTCTCAAATTGTATGAGGATTTTCATTCTAACTTTGAACATAGACTTGCACAAAATCTTTATAGGAGCCAAGCTCGATTTGTTTTCGAATTCATCCAAAACACAGAGGACAATTTATATACCCGGACGAAAGCTTCCGGAAGAACACCGTCTATAGAGTTCGATAGACATCTGGACAGGATTGTCATTGATTGTAATAAGGATGGATTTACGCCTGCAAATGTAAGGACCATTTGTCAAATTGCAGCCAGTACAAAAACGAGAACTGACTCACAGTACTACATCGGTGAAAAGGGGATTGGATCCAAGTCTGTGTTCATGATTGCCTTAAAAGTCAAGATCAAATCTGGGTCTCTCTCATTATTTTTTGAGCATGAACCAGGGGATACAGGAAAGGGGATGATCACTCTCGAGTACTTTTGGCCTGATGAGACTCTCGTGGAGCCGCTGACGCGAATGACATTGAGTCTAATGAGCAAGTTATTTTTTGAGAAACTCTACAAACAATTCCTCGACTTGCCAGGTTCCCTTCTTTTGTTTCTGAGGAAGTTCTAGATGATCCGAATAAGAACTCATGGTCTTGGTTCAACATCATATACTTGCAGCTTTGACGAGGGCAATCACCGAGCTACTCTAACCAAGGCCCAAACACTTGGGCAGGCTGGCAATCAAATGACAGAACCTAGCGAGCTATCAACGCGCTACCTTATCACCAAAAGGCTGCTTCAAAACCTGCCCGCCGATGACCAAAGGCCGCACAACCGAGCAGAGGTAGTATTTGCTTTTCCGATTAGCAACAGAGACGTACCTGTGGTTGAGGTACAGCAAGTGTATGCCTATCTTCCAATCAATGGTTTTGGTTTTAATGCAACTCAATATGACAACAATATGAAGTCAGAATCTAACAGTAGCAGTTCCTTATACAGTCTGACTTCGTCACTCAAGCTAACCAACAAGAGGTTATGGAGAGCTCACAGAACGAAGCTATCCTCGTCAGTATCGCTGAAGCTTTCCGGGATGCCGTCTTGCAATTTTGCGATCACCCAACACTCCAGTACCAGTCGATGAGGTTTCTTCCTAGGTCTTCATACATCTTTGATCCCTTCTGGAGCAAGGTCCCTATAAATATCACAGAACTCCTCAAACCCGCAAAAGCTTTTACGTCCTCGCAACCACAGCAGTATTCGACGTATCACAGAACTGAAAATCGTCCCATTATTGTTCAAATATAGTCATGGGGATCCCTTACTTGCTGACACCTCAAGTAGGACCTATCTCGCAGCGGAATACGAGAGCGAGTATGTAGAAGTACACAAAGTCTATGGTCTTGACTTTTTTCCGGAACAGATATTTTGGATAGAGTACAACAGGATCCTGACAGTTCATTTTATTCCAGATTCAGAAATACGCTTACGGATAGGGATTGGCATTCCCGCATGGCAAAGCGGCTGCTGGCCTTGCCTTCGAGCGAATGCATTCCCCTTCTCCAGATGGTAGACTTGGTTCCATTAGAACACAGAATATTTACACGACTCAAAAATTACCCTATTCAATTCCCTGAAAGCGACGGAATCACAATCTCTACAGATCTAGGACTACGGCTTGTTGACGGAGGATCACTCCAGCACAACGAGTAGAGGAATAACTCTTCGCTGCGATCGGTGTAACAGAAATGTCGGCCATAAAGGTACGAACCTCAATCCTATCGAGGTATAGAAAGCAAGAAGAGATTTGGGCATATCTCACCTTGCATGACTCTGTGGCTCATCTTCGCTTTCTCTATTTGACCCATCAGACAGCCTCTCAGAGTGGAAATAATTCAACTAAAGCTCCCGTTACGAAGGATGGGATGAGTGCTTTCAAGAGAAGTTCTATCGACATTTTTGCTAGTCCGCGATTGGGCGGTGTTACTCGTAGTTCTGCTTGACGCTCACGCCGTCTTTTTGCCCCAGCCTCAGACTTTTCATTTAATTCAAGACGCGCAACCAATATACTATGCAAATATGATAATGTTTCTAACCATGAACGCAAATGAACTACAGCATACTTCTATCTTCACTTTTTTTATCATCAGGCCAACAAGGTTTCCTGTGAGAAAGGACATACATCTTTGCGTCAGATGAAGAATTCGGCGTAGGGGAGCTTCTGAAGCCGACACTAGATGGCTCGTGCCGTAGATATCCTGTATCCCACCCCAACAGTGCATATTTTCAGTCCATTCCGAAATGCAAGTCTTCTGTATGCCCTACATGGGAGGATTGGCTTGAACAAGAACTGGGAATATTGAGACACCCTCGCTTAACCGGTAATTCTGATGGTTTGTCAGGCGTCTCCAACTATCTTGCCACGACCCGACCAGATAAGTTCTTGGAAACCTTGGAGGCACACCGGCCATATTATACCTCTTAAGTGACTCCTAAAACTCATCGAAGCGATCTCAAATGTCAAAGTCCCACGTAAGGATACGAGCGTAGCAACGCTGAGTCAAACGTTCCTGCCAACATTAGAAGATGTCTCAACCAAGTTTCTCCGGAACGAAAAACTCGCATTCCTAGTCCTTAACTTGGAGTCAGACGACAACGACTGGGGCTACTCGCATTCCTAGTCCTTAACTTGGAGTCAGACGACAACGACTGGGGCTATCTGACATTGTCTGGTGTTGGTGCGAATGAGGATATTAGCTTCTATTTAACAATATTTCAATGCACCTCAAAAGAAAACGAGAAAGCAGAACAGTTAAAGGACCACGAGAGAATCTTCAGGTTGTATGAAGCACTTCAGTTCAAATACTGGAACAATGTCAACAAGTCTGGGGGCGACAAAACAAGACTTTGCTAGGTGACAATCCACCTCGTAAACTTAAATACTGATTACTATAGTACGTTCTTTAAAACACACGAGGGTATTTGTATCCCAACGTATTTGAGGCAAAACACCAAGTGGGCAAAGTCAGGGGAGTGTCTCTGGGGAGCTCCAAGTTGTATGAAAACCAAAACTACTTTGGCACAAGTAACGACTTACAACAGAAGCTCGATAACATGCGAGTTGTTCAAAAAGACTCTGGGAATCCTAATCTGAGTTGGACAAACGTGATGATTGAGCTATCAGAGATGTGCGATGAAGATGAAGATCTTCACGTTGGGGAAAGTTCCCATGAAGATGATTCGGAAGAGAATGAAGATTCACAGCAAGTCAAAAATTTCCCTCTAGAAGCAGATCCTCAGAACGGAAAAGATTTTCTAGAGTATAGGATATACATGCGGAGCTTGACTATGTATTGCGAACTTGTGAAATTGCGTCCTTAACTTGAAGATTCTAGTTTGTGTACAGTCCAGTAAGCCATATTTAAGCTTTTTCCCCCCTATACCTATATTAATAATCTCTAGAGAATTGTTTCATAAGTCTGATCCAATTACCCACCTCCCTCTAAACTATGGTACTCATCGAAAGAGTACATTTGGGACGATAAAGCCAGAATAAGAAATCGTGTCTCTATCAGCACCCAGTATCCTGATCTTCGAGGCTTCTTTGTCGATGTTTTGGAAGTCAAAATGCCGGATCTATAAATGCTAGTCCTGGAGCTACAAGAGTTAAGTGCCCCCAATAAACAAACTCCGCCTATCAGAAGCGTCAAACATCTTATCTGGCAAATCAGTGCCATGGATCCATGTGACAAATACCTGAGACCCATTGCCAAAGACTGCCGAATATTCCCAACTACTTTAGGTAGTAACGACATTGAAATGCATAGTGACTCAGTGGAATCCGCGATTTTTGACCGGCAAAAGCTTGCAGACGCACTAAAAGAAGGGTCAGAATGTTAGACCTCAGTCTCGAGGAGGTCTATAAATTAGAACCCGTCCTCTCCTGTCTACCGTTTCTACAGGACTGATATTTATCCCAGGCGGTAGCAGAGAGGTCTTGTTTCCATGGTAGCACGTCTTTACCGGACCCGATTTTGACGCGGCATCTCAGGCGTAGAGCATACGCATTATTTCGGTAAGAATCAAATACGTTGCTCAATGGTTGATTCAGCCCCAATCTCAACGCTAACCATACTCATAGGTGTACCAACAGTGGAATTATATGAACATCCGCACACGCGATGACAGCCGAGATCTGTAGAACTTGCTCATCCAAACCGAGGTTCTAGATACAAATGAGGTCATCACAGAACTTCGGCTCACTCAAAATAGCCAACTCATTGTTGTGCAAATCAATAAGGGCAAGTTACATACTGAAGAGAAGGAGGGTCGATTATAAATATATGTTCCAAAGGATAAGCGAGACCAGGAGTTATTAGTTATGCTACCGTCGCCTATTACCCCCGAAGCTGTTTAGAACGCTCCTGACTCTGGATAACTCTGGAGATTCTGTCATCTTATCTGATACAACGGTGAACTCTATCGTCGCTGATCTACTGAAATGCAGTGATCCTGTTATTGATGATATACTCGAAGCAGCGGGTAACGGTATTTTCAAGGTTACAATTGCAGATAATATCGAAGAGGACGATGCAGTTACTGCTGCAGCGTTCAGACTGACCACTAAATCCGAAATACTAAGAGTTCTAAACATTGAGAATGCTCCGTAACAGCTAGGGGAAGGGAGAATAACGCTATTTCTACAAGCTAGGTTTCGCACAGCTGCTCATCCTGAGCCTTCTGCCTCAATTCTATTGAGCTTTCACTCCTAAAGGAGAGCTGAATCTGGTCCGTCACCGACTCCACAATTACGCTCGCAAAGGCATATCCCACGTCGAAATTCTAATGAAAAGCCATCACGGGAGCTTCATATGGATAACAGTGAAGGTGAATACCGACGTTCACTTCGCAATGTTATTGAAGCCCGTGAAAATAAAGCAGATTGCATTTCCAACCAAAGGACCATTTGATCTGTAAGATTTACAAGGAGCGCTTCCGATTGATGACTTGGAATCTACAGAGACGTACGACCTACCATTTGGTGTCCGAAGCTAAAATCAGCTTGCTCATGAATTGAGAATCGGCGCTGCTGGGGAGTTTATGTGAGATTATAAGAAATTTCATGTCGATGATCAGGATGTGCTGTCGCCGCCGTAGGTATTTGAGCTTCTAAAGCGTCTGGAAACCTCGCTTCCAGGCTTTGGTGAAGGTTATCCACGCCTTTCGATTTGGGAGAGCACAATTCAGAGATTCGTCACCGTGCACGAAGATTATAAGGACATGTTGGCATAGAAAGGTGCTGAAACGGCTGATATTGTTTACAACGACAGAAGCAACGGGAAGAGGAAAGTTTACTAATCTTCTGATTGACAATGGGTACTTGGATAGAGCCACTTGGACTGGTAAAAAGCCCAACTACTTTCTTGAGGTCAAGACCACACAACGAAGGAATGTGCCGCTCGGTTCTTTGTAAGCAAGAGTCAATATCGGAGAGTCAGCGGAAAGCTCCTTTGGAGTTAAGTTGAAGCTGACGCAATTCGATGCATGAGATGAAATTGACTCCGGGAGAAGCTGCTGCCGAAGTCTACATTATACTTCGTGTCTTCAACCTTGACAACGATGGCATTGGCATGCGGGCTTATATAGATCCGTTGCACGATTTAACGTTCACCCCAGAGTCATACACTGCAAAGTCATAGTGCTTGCTAGCAGACTACAGCAGAGGAGTTGTACTGTGGGTGGCTAGCAATGGTTTCACGAATAAGCTATACAGCCGATCTTCTTTCTTGCCACTGGGCCGGTTCTTGTCCGTCACTCCCACTATGCTCCAGGGTTCTCGCTCACCAGCTCTTATACTACTGTACAAGTAGATTGCGCAAGACCGCCTTGTTCGTTCTCCCACGTGCACTTACTTCCATTGTTTCTGCAGATGTTGCACGCTTCGACAACTGTGACGTGCTAAGACAATGCTTCCCGCGAAAACAGCTGAGGCTAAGTAGGACACACCAGAGAGGATGAGTTGTGTGTTTGTAATTGTTAGACCATTTGGTCTTGGCTGTATGTGTAGGAAGTCGACGGAGGCCGTCGGAAGCCGGCACGTGACGTGGTACACCAGCTAGGTAGCGCAGTGCCCAGGTAGCACGGAGACACATCAAACGACTCGTAGTACTGAGTCGTGCCGTACTTACTGCACCATCACCTTGACTTAATAAGATCAACATTTCCACCAACATCAACAGCCTCATGTTCTCGCGGCAGACTAGCCTCCTTGAGTCGCTACATCTGCCGAAGTCTAGAATCAATCCATCAATCATCGTTCGATCAGGGATAGAGCTTTCGTCTCAGCTTCTCAGCTTCTCAGCTTCTCAACGTCTCTGCCCGAGCCTGGCGAGCCATGCAAAAATCTTATTTGCTGTGCTAGTACATACTTTACCAGATGGCTGAAGTGTCGGGTGCATTTATGCTTAACATGCACGACAGTACCTGGGTACTTTGCACAACTCTGTAAAGGCAACTGAATTGGTTCGTTTCTCTTTTGGCTTTCGCGGGGTTGTTAACTTGTTGTTTCACTTCCCTCCAAAGATACGGGTACTTAATTACCACTGCTTGTAAATGGGCATCTCGGCTACGGGGGGACATTCCTCATAAGTAGGAGTAGGAATCAGCATCCTCGAAATCCTCCTGTCGTGCATACAGTACTACTGTTGTGTCTGATGGAAGGCAGATAATCTTCCAGAAGACTTCTTCTCCCTTGGGATCTCCCTCCACACCTCCATTCGCTTCTTCGTCCGGAAGTTTTCCCCCGCCATCTGAAGTCTCCGACTCTTGGGCCCTTGGCCCAGAACAATAATAAGTCATAGGAGGGAGAGTCGTCAGCGAAACAAAAATAAGGTCGATGCGATACCCCATGAGTATCTAGTCGGGGTGGACAGAAGGTGGGCATATGCCTTCGATCACACAGGTCCTGCCTTTGCCAATAATGACTTAGTTTGTCCTATAATTCCGGTTTGGACTTCATTGGCAGTATCTCGTCTCAGCGTGACGGTTCGGGGCATCGCATAACTGACACAGACGCCGCCAAGTGTTTGAACACCACGATGATTCTTGGGATCTTCCTTACGCTCCACTTCCCGACTATTGAAACTGGTATGGCTCAGCATGCGGTAAGGTTGTTGATAGACATAAGACTTTTTGATAGTCCGGTACGCAGTACATGGTCCGCAAAAAAGGACTACGCTTGCTACATGCCTTGTTGCACAATCAAGTGACCGACAGCTCATGTTCAAGCTTGGGCGGAGACGTTCTCTAGACCGCCAATGGCTAGGTACTTGTGTCCTTGATACTTCAAAGGGCGATTCTTCGTCTTCTCTTTTCTTCGAAAGTCAAGCAGCTGGCTGCCTCAACTTTCTAGCTTCATTATTCTTCAAACCCATTGCCATTCATTCTTATAACTTTTTTTTATTTGCGAGACACCTTTGAAAGGTCCTTCCAAAACTCCAACTTTTGCAACCCATGAACTCGTCTTAATAAATCTCGCAAACATGGCTTTCGGCGTACTCGAGGATAACAATATGGCCAAAGTGCCTGGTACGGCACGGTTGGGGGAGAATGAGAACGCTACCGGCGGGACGGACGAGAATTTGAAGAAGATTGGCAACGTTGTTATGGTACCACAGCCTAGCGACTCCCCAAATGATCCGCTCAACTGGTATGCATCCCAAAAAGTCTGGAAACGCATTGGCTGACTTGTGTGCAGGTCTCAAGCTCGTAAAGATGTGATCATGGTATTGCTGGCTCTCACATCTGGTGTCACTGTCTCGTCAGTCTCTCGTTCCAACATAAACTCCGCACAAAACTAATCTGGGAATAGACTCGGTCCCATGATCAACCCCGGAATCTTGGTGATTTCTGAGAAGTTTAAAGTCAGCCCGGGTGCCGTCTCCACATTCATCCTCGGTCTATTGGCATTTTGGACGGGAGCAGCGACGTTCTTCACTGCAGCTGGAGCTTCGGTGTGGGGGAAGCGACCAATATTCTTCTTTTCGGCCGTATTGCTGCTCGCGACCAATGTTTGGGGTTTCTTTGCTACAGTAAGTCTGGTCAGTATCCATGTTAATATATCTTCTAAAGTATGACATAGAGCTTTGTTTCCTTGGCTGCTATGCGAACGGTGCAGGGCTTCGCATCTGCCCCATTAGAGACGCTGGTTACCTCGACAGTCTCCGACTTGTTCTTCGTACACCAACGTGGACTACGACTGTCGGTATGGGGTGTCATGATCTCCTCTGGTGTTCTTCTCGGGTAGGTGAACAATATAACTCCTGGATAGCAATAATAACAAAGCTTACCAATCCCCTATAGCCAAGTCATCTCCGGCCAAATCATCCAAAACCTCGGCGTCGAATTTACCTTTGGTATCTCAGCCCTGATATACCTTCCCCTCGTTCTAGGCATCTTCTTTCTCGTGCCCGAAACGGCCTACAACCGTCTCGCACCCTCAAAAGCCACGCCACCGGAGTTAATGCCAGAGATGGAGCCCGAAGAAAAGGAAGAAAAGAAGAATACAGCTGCATTCCAAATCGAACTAACCGACCTCCCGGAAAGAAAAGAAAGCTACAAAAGCAGTCTAGCTCTCTTCCACGGTCGAATTAGCGATGAGAAGTTCTGGTCCTTGGCAGTCAAACCCGTCCCATTGATCGTATTCCCCGCCGTGGTATTCAGCACCTTCATCTACGGATCCTTCTTCACCTGGCTTCTAGCCTTCAGCATCATCTCCGTCTCCATCTTCGGAGGACCCGTCTACCAACTCAACCCCGCCCAAGTTGGACTCACCAACCTTCCTCTCCTAGCCGTCGGTCTAGTCGGCTCCCCTCTCTCAGGATGGCTTGCAGATTGGCTTGTCAAAGCCATGTCCAAGGATAACAAAGGAATCTACGAACCCGAATTTCGACTCCTGCTTATGATTCCCGCCGTAATCTTCAGCACAGCCGGCTTCCTGGGTTTTGGAATTTCAGTTCAACAAGAGGCTCCTCTTATCTACCCCATCTACTTCATGGCCATGCATTCCCTCAGCATTCCGTTCGCCTCCGCAGCTTCCTTCACTTACGTTATCGATTGCCATCCGGCAAATGCAAATCAAGCTTTCGTTACCATCAATTTCATGAAGGCAGTCTTTACATTTATTGCTAGTACGTATGTGAATGACTGGTTCAATGCAGTGGGGGCTAGAACCATGTTCTTCCAGATTGCGGCCATAAACTTTGGGACTTGTCTGTTGACTATTCCGATGTATGTATACGGGAAGAGGTTCAGGAGCATCATTGCCCGAAGTGCTTTTTTCAACAGGATTTAGACATGTCATGATGATGGATTTTAGAGAGCGCTGCTTTGGTGTTTGCCGTTTGCTGTCAGAAGATTTAGAGTTTGTATCTATCGATAAACCCGTAATTTCGTTGGTGTATTTGAAATCCATTCATGGTCGCCCTTTATCGGATTCGTGTCAGTTGCAGATCATGCAACCGACTCACTCACTCACCCACTCACTCACTTCGAACCCTTTAAGCCTTGTCAGCCCTACAGCGATCTATGGGCCACAAATATATTCTTCCGAGTTGTGGGGCCTCGGCCTTGAGTACCGTAAGAGTAGCATATCCACAATTGTGGAAACTGTGGATGAGGTTGCAGGAGTGTACGTCAGTTTAGTTGGAGGCATAAAGTGTTACCCCAGTTGAAGACAGCGAGCTACCCTTATCTAAGTTCATGTGATACTTTAGAGCTAATAGCAGGTTGTTAGATTGAGCTTTAACGCCTGTAACATCTTAGGTCTAAACGCAAAGGATTCGTTACTGGCTGACGGAATAGGAAGATGCCGGGTAATAGACCTTTCGAGTTCTACAACACCACTTCTCTTTATTTCGTGTGCGGCTATCCTGTTTTTAAAATAATTGACGTAAGGTGTACTATTGCGTAGCATGTAGGGATAGACGAATAGTAGATTGCTGTCCACAGTTCAAGCTTTCATTCCATGCTTATTCATCTTTCCCCCCCCACCCGACCCTTGACCCGCCTTCTCTTGCGTATTGTTTTTCTAAATTAAGACGCGTATATATCTTAGTTTGCTAATAGCTCGGTTGTTTTTTCAAATAGGTGTGCTTCACTTTATAGATACAAGCGAGGGGGGTTTCCGATTTTGTCCCACTTAGTCATTATAGATGTGCGGAGCACATCTAGACTAGACTAACATCCTTAGAAGAATAAAGAAACTATTCCTTCTTTACTAGTAAAGACTGCGGGGCTTTTAAATACTCGTTTTCAACGGCATCTATATCTCCGGCATGAAAATTAATGTCAGAAATGGTCTCCTCGCTTCCGACCTGGTCCTGGTATCGGGAACCACTGTACAAAGGAAAAGACATCTGAAGCGTGTTGATCGTATAGTGAAATAAAATAGGAAGAATTTTGCGATGCGGTTAAAGGATCATCAAGGATCATGCACACTTGTAGATCAAGAGGTAGCTTTTCAACACGTAGGGAGCCCCCGTGTTTTTATGAAGCGAGTGAAAGTTTATCTCTTCTTCTAGTTTGTGATAAGTATGGTTTGAAAAACCAAGTAGGCGTTAGATCCCATTAGTTTATAGTTGGACAAGAAAGCACTTCTTTTCACGAGTGAGGGGATGGCGTGGCTCACGATCTTGTCTGGTGGTAGGTAGCTATGTTTACAAAGATGTAAACTCGATCACTTATATTAAGGAGGAAGGAATAATCAATCGAAAGTTGGGCGAGACTTGATAGTCCTTAATTTGCCCTTCAAGATCCCCGCTGAGTCAAATGGCTTCACTTTTGAGCGTTTAATCAGTCTCCTCAACTCCATCCTCATATTCTTAAGCCCATGAGTCTAAGCCTTTCAATCTCTTGAGAAGTGAGAACATGATCATTAGCCTCTCGTTAATAGAGACCCAAGCTTTTGTTGAATAAGATTGGATTTACCAAAATCAACTCTGACTTTGGTGGGAGCGATGGCCCGTAACAGCTCGGAATGCCAGGGTGTGGTTTTCCATTCTGGACAAATGCTTCGTCAAGTTTCGAAAAAAAAAGGCCCTTCGATTTGGTCCAGATCCACACAGATAACCCGAAATCAGGTGTGCATAACAAGACTTTACCTCGTCGGTGATCATGATTTTCAATTCGGAATCCAAATGACCATAGATTAACTCGACTCTTCCAGATGACCGTAATAATAAATTTATGCCTCTTGACTATAAAATGTTTATTTACTCTGTGATGATATGTGTTTTGAAAGTCTTCTTAGGACCATTGCATGTTGTAAGCGTTTCCAGAGCGGTTCCCTTGTGCTGGTAACGAAAACCCTCCTTTGGAGAACACCAAGCATCACCAGCATCTTCTTCGCTATTAAGTAAGTATACCTTTCAGGTGAGATGCATACATCTAGTCATAGGTGAAGCGCGGTTTGCAGCAAGTTTTCTTCGAAACGCCATAATTGGCAGGTAAAATTATCCTCGCGCAGCTTCTCATACTCAACCTCTACGAAGTCGGTGATTGCAGGATTGTAAAACATTGTGGAAAGATAAAAAACATGCTTAAAATAAAGGTACCTGAATCCTTCCTCAATTTCCGGGTAGAATAATTCCTGGATACCGTACATATCTCTGATAATCGGCTAGGGTGTGAGTTGATCTGCATATCTAGAGATCGTAGATATCATAAGAGCATATTTCGCCCAAAGAACAGGAATATCGACCTTTATGACCGATACAACACCTCAAGCTTCAAGGACAAGCGAGAAACACACAGCGGTTTACCAAGAACCACGCTGACTACGGTGAGTATGATCCTAAGAAGAAACCTACTACGTCCGAGTTTGCTGAAGCAGAAGCAGGTTGCTCTCTGTACTTTTATTCTGAAGTCTCATTATATTATCCTCTTTCAATAACAATTTGATTCGTCCCTAGCCTTGCTTTGTGCATCCCACTTTATCTAACCGTCGTGCAGGGTTCAAAATCGGAATCGCAGGTTGATCAACGTCGTTATCCGCTATATCAAGCGCTTCCTCTACCATGCGCTCATACGGATTTCGAATCTGTCCAATCTTGTATTCGTATTCGATCGTGCTCAGAATTTCAGCAAGGCGCCGCAGCTCTTGTGAAATGGGTCGAATATCGGCCCGCGCATCGTGAACAGACTCCTAGAACTCGACAGCTTCCTTCAAGGTGCCCCCCAATTGCACTGCGAGTGTGCCTATGCCGATGATGCTGGCGGCAGAACGAACAACATTGATGGTACCTGCATGTTCTATTCGAAAGAAGCCAGCTAATGTCTTTGGAACTGCGTGTGCACATCTCAGCCTTGTGCTGGTCATACCTCTCTGCATGACCTCCTGGTTTGAACGTATTCGAATTCATTCATATTCTCGGTTGCTGGTTCCTGGTTCCTGGTTCCCGGTACCAAAGATGGAGTACCGTATCAGGGAAAGGCAAGGGTTGGCTTGCGGAGAGGTACGAAGGTACGAGTAGCATCGTCTCGGCGCCTGAAGAGGTCCATTGGCGTGGTGTACGGATTCAGCGCCGTCCCTCGCAACGAGCTGTTGTTGTTGTTGTTGTTGTTGTTGCCGCGCGAGGGTTGTCGCAGGAGAGAGACGTATATTCTGCTGTGTCGAGGGGTGGCGGACGGGAGACAGTATGCGAGGCAATACACAAAACAAGGCGCTGGTGAAGATGTCCGTTGCGTCCCATGAGTAGGCCAGGTAGGTCAGTGTAGAAGTCCCAGTCGGCAGACATTACGGTATACGTGGAGGCACGGAGGAAATCCGCCAGGGACAGTTTTACTTCGCCCCGACTGGACAACGGGGCGATCGGATCAGTGCATCCACCTCCAGTCCGCCCGTTTCAGCCTCCACGCAATATATCCAGACACACACATATATACACACTGCACTGCCTTGTGACAACAATGAGGCTGGCAAGTTATCCCTCTGTCGTATGGACGTGGTGCTGTCATGTTGCCATGATCAAGTAAGCCATGCGAGACATCTCACCATGGATATGCTTCCACCGCAGACGAGAGAACTGGCCCCGAAGCTGCCAGCCGGTCATCCATACCCCGCCACGCCTGCCGAGGGAGATGATCCCGAGAGGAACAATGATTCCAGCAGTCAGAGGACGACGCAGCAGAGCTTTCGAAGGTGTGTACGGAGGCTTGCAGTCCCCAATTCAGCTGTGTAAGACCACCAGCAGAACCAGCAGCACTCACTAACGCGCACACGACCAAAGACAGCGCAAAGGACGCGCTTGCTCGGTATGTAATTGCTGCGCCCAATGCGATATCCTTGCTGACTTGAAGAAACAGGCGTGCCATTTGCGGAGAGTACGTCCGTCCAGACGATGCACAAGAGAATCGAATTGACACTTGATCGGTGTAGATACGATGTGACGCCGCCAGCTTGGGTTTGCCTTGCACGAATTGTACCGCTTTCTCTGTGCACTGCTTTATCCCTCCGCGGCGGAAGAAGAAACAACGTGGAAATACAACAGAAGACGTTGGCGGCAGCAGGTATTTAAATCAAACTGGGTGGTCCGAAGCTTCGGCCCTTTGCTGACACCAATGGAGAAGTGTGCAAGGAGCTACGCCGACTCAAAAAGATGGTCAGAACCCCGAGGTTCCCCATCGTATTCCCAAAGCTAGGAAACTCTTCAATGCGAAAAGAAAACGTGGCGAGCAGCAGCTACATATAGGCTCGGCTCGGCCAGAAGGGACCGCAGATGCCCATTTGGTGCAACCAGAGGATTCCAAGACACCAATCAAGAATTCGGGTAGAGTGGCATACCTCGCCGAGCATTCAGATATGTCATTGTTGGTAGAGGCTCAAGGTGGTGTCTCTGGCAGGGATAACACTCACTTGGAACTTCCGGAGAGCTTCAAGGACAAGAAGGCCAATAACGGAGCAGTTCGGTTAGACCAGCTTGAAATCGACATTCTCAATATGCAAGGTGCATTCTCTCTTCCTCCGCAATCCCTTTGCGACGAGCTGGTAGAGGCATACTTCACATGGGTAGCACCTCTGGTCCCTGTACTTAATCGAAGTCGCTTCATGCAACAATACAAAACCTCGAGGCATCCACCCTCTTTGCTTTTACTCAACGCGGTATGTCTCGCTGGGTCAAGAGTTTGTACCACAGCACAACTTCTAGACGAAAGTGGATCTCCAATATCTGCTGCGACTGTTTTCTATCGGCGAGCAAAGGCCTTATACGAGTCTGGCTATGAGGCTGATCGTATAGCGACCGTTCAGGCGCTGGTTTTGATGGGGTGGTACTGGGAAGAGTCAGGAAAGGTTACAAGAAACGTCTTTTACTGGCTTGGCCTAGCAGTTACTGCCGCTCAAGGGTTTGACATGCACCGAAATACCGGTAAATCACGCTTGAGTATGGCTGACAAAAGGCTTTGGAAACGGATATGGTGGACTCTTTTCACCCGAGATCGATCCGTTGCTGTTGCCATGGGTCGGCCAGTACATATCAATATGAGCTATTCAGATGTTGAGATGCTCTGCGAGGACGATTTCACCGAAGACGATGATGACCTCGTAGCTCTATCTGCACCGGACCCACTCCACGTACAGTTTTTTCTACAGTACATTAAGATCTGCCACATTATGGACCTGATTCTCGCACAGCACTACTCAATCTCATCTCAAGCCCAACGCCACCATGCAATTGCCCTTACACAATGCGACATGGCCTTAGCTATCTGGCTACAAAGTTGCCCTGATATTGTAAGATGGGACCCCAGTACATATCAGTTCTGGCCGGCTCTACTTCACTGCTTTTACCACACAACCAGTTGCTTGCTGCACCGTGCACATTTACCACCACCGCCGCCATCACAGGATGAGCAGCGCCGTGGCCGAGCCATTTTCCCAAGAAGGAATCCGGCATTCCAATCTGCATGCGAAGTTACTGCAGCGATTGAATGCATGATCATTCATAATGAGATCCGTTACTCTCCACCTTTCATGTAGGTCTACCATGTAGGCCTTGTACCGGATTCTAACGGCTCTTAGGGTATATGCGTTAATGACAGCTCTTCTTGTACTGATTTATGAAATGCACACCGCGGTTGGTGATGATTATGTCGCGTTACAGAAACGAACTTGGGTTTGCATGCATGCTTTACGAAAACTCTCTAATGTCTGGCTTGTGGCGAAGATGGCACATAAACTCTTCGAGTCCATTATTGCGGCGGCCGGGTTCGAAGATTGCCTGCAAGAGTCTAACAATATTAACGAAGTTGGGACTTGGGTTCGCGTGAAGTCGCCAAATTCTTCGAATAAAGGCGTCGAAGGTATGTCGGAAAGTTCACAAAAACCACAAAAGGCGGAAAAGCCATCAGAACCTGCTCTGACGACAGCTCTCATCGAATCGATGGATGCCGCTCTGAAATCCTTGACCCTCTCAATCGACCCTAAAACAATGCATGGAGTTGGCTTCAATACTACAACAATGGGACCTTCACCTCTAACCTCGCAAGATAGAAGTGATAGAGGTATGAGCAGCACAGATTCTGCGACTACAAGATCCTCTCCATACTCCAATTTCATAGCGACTCTGCGACCCCACGAACTTTTCTCGAAAAACATACCTTCCAACATACGTAAGCTGCAGTCGCAGTCATTTTCCCCAGCGACAGGGGAATTGGACTCATGTGAGCCGATGAGTCCTTGGAATCTATCCGTGGAAATTCCAACGCTGCAAGCCGAACAATACCCTGATCAAGATCACCCAAGGAGGTCTTCCTCAACCACTGTATTTGGGTGGCAAATCAATCAATGATAGCAGCTTCTCGCAGCATATCCGGAAATTCGACTCCCTGAACCCATCTATTCGTCGACAAGATAAAATCCGACAAAGATTGAACTCACATATGACTTAAAATATATGTACCACTAGATGTGTTTTTGCTGCAATACGAGAGCCATCGTGTTCCAATTATCCGAATCATAAAAACATTCCCCAAGGGTGCCAATACTCCACTTGGTGACGGTTTTGATATGTGAAGTCTAAGTGAAATGATGCCAAGGGACGCCATATCTCAGCTTGGATTCAGTGATGCATCTGATTAGCGTTGGATGCAAATTGACCAAGCTTAGATAGGAACCAGCCGATCGTACAATTCGCACAGTCTCTCAAATACAGTATCGAGATCAGGATAGTATGAAATACTAGGAGGTTAGCCAAAGTTGTGCTATAGCAATGCTTTCTGTTGGCGTTCGATTACATTCGATAAGATCAAGAAGAGTAAGGGCCGGCTTGTGCCACGTTCTTGCGATCCAAGGCTATATAGCTGTTGCTCTTTGCGTAAAAGTGCGTCTCAAGATTGTATGCGGTTACAATGGAATCCTCCCGGAATAATGAGAAGCTGGTTATTTTTTTGTCTGCTTGCGTCTCTTTCAGCCTCATCGCTTCTACCCATCTGCTTCTTTCTTGGTCATGGCTGTATTCTAGAACAACGTCTAGAAGAACCTTGAGTTTCTTGGCTTGTCGTTGCCCGAAGGGGGATTCGACGCTGTACCTGCATCGGGGTAGCAGCGTCTTTGGCTTGTTTCCTCCAGTTGAACAAAAGATACCTCGACGAGGAGTCACGGTCAGAATATAAGAAATCCCATCCCCCAAGCCGATCGCCTCTCTCCTCATACTTACCACCACACACATTACCAACCCGCCGTTCTCCAAAATGCACCACCTCTCTCCCCTTCCCCTGATTGCCGTCCTCCTTCCCTTCACGCTCGCAGCGCCGAAAACAGCGCCCGCCAACGCCTGCGCAGCTGTCGGAATCATCACAGTCCGCGCCTCCGACAGACCAACCGGTGAAGGCATCCTCGAAAGCCTTGCTTCCAGCATTCAATCCAACTCGACGCAAACTGTCTCCCGAACAGTACTTTACTACGAGGATCACCTCCCGTATGGACCAAGTGTGCAGAGTGGTGTTGTGGCCATGGCCTATGGTTTGAGGACTGCAGTTCAGAAGTGCCCGGCGCAGAAGATTGTGCTTCTGGGGTATGGGCAGAATGGTACGTTGAGTTCTTAGTGGGAGGTGTTTGCTGGATGGTGAGGGAAGGAGTAGGGTTGCGTTTGAGGATTGCGAAAGGACAAGGGAGACATACTCGCAAACTTGTGGAGAGAGGCTAATGAGGTGGCACCGTAGCGGGATGTGTAGGGGATTTCCTCGGCGGTGGAGGTGGCACGGTTTTGGGCACTACAATGACGCCAGGTCTTGATCTCGCTCCTTACGGCTCACACATCGCTGCCGTCATCATGGTACACCACCCATGCCCTGTCCACTTACCCCAACCTGTCCGGTGCATTCCAAAGCACAGACACTAGCAGTTCACTTACTTGCATATAAAACAGATGGGAGACCCCCGCTACATCACCTCGGAGACCGCCTTCCACGTTGGCACTTGCACAAAGGATGGCCGTTACCCTCGTGCATCTAACCAGTTGCTTACGCGGTATAATAGTGTTATTCAGAGTTATTGTGATATTGGTATGTTTTCCACCTTACAACTGTGCATTTGATGTTGACTGGCTGATCTTTGGGTGTTGTGCGCAGAGGATCCTCTCTGTTGTTCTAACGCAGAAGTATATAGGTTTGTGAACTATGCTAGCCTTTACGATAGTGCGGCGTTAAAGTTTGTGCTGGGGAAGATTGGTGGGTAGGTTTGGTGGAATGTTGAAGTGTGCCTGTGAGTGTATGCTGTGGGGTGTTTATGCGTGGACTCTTCACTGGTGGGACGGGAGATTGGGATCCAGAATGCAGGATGGATTTTATAGTAATGTTACTGGAGTACAGACGGTATTTTTAAACCGCAGAGATACTACCAGTAATTTGGATCAAACCGAAACACTATGATAAGTAAAACATCCCGAGCACCACGTCTACAAAACAGCGGTTACTTATAATGGACATCTAACAAGATTATTCTCTTGTCATAAACTCTCTTCCCGAGTATGTTATAATACTGTGAAAATCAACAGTTTTTCTTAGACCGCACTTCCACGAGGGCATTCATTGCGCAACTTATTAGCTACTTAAGCGGCCTCTAACTAGTCTCCATAACCTTGCAACCACGTTCATGCCTGACACCTTTATGCCCTAGAGAATGCCAGAGCAAAAATGAAGGTTTAAACACCAGGGGAATTGATTCTCTAACCTTTCATAGAGAATTCAAATGCATTGCTTCAAGAATGCGAACGGATATCACTGAGGGATTGGCAAGTGTTCCATAGGTTTTGCTGTAGGCGATGAACTTACTACTCCTAAAACGGCTTTGAGTGTATCTTAATCTGGAGTTGGGTGGTGTAGGGTATGCTGGATAAGCCCAGGTTTGGATGGTATGTAGCTGGGTGGGATTTGATTGTATTGGAATAGATGACAATGTTATCGTGAACTAAGGGGCTATCTTTTCCTTTCACTTGGAGTTTTCACGCAATATTCGAAGAGCTGCAAGCAGTATCCATTGATTAAGCTGCCCTTCGTACGATTCCTGAATGGCAGAAGTATGATTCAGACTGAAGTTAAATATTATATAAGCTTGGAATACATAATGTACAATAACTAAAATATCTTCAACAAACAAAAAATAAAACAGGCCTGCTGGCCCAATGGCAAGGCGCTTGACTACGAATCAAGAGATTGCAGGTTCGATCCCTGCGTAGGTCACACAACTCTGTTCTTTTTTTCCCCTGGTTTTTTTTTTCCCTTGAACAATTTTGGTGGATCCACTCGCTACCTAGTCGTTGAGCTTAAGATAAACTTTCTAGTGGGATTGGGCCTGTGGATAGCAAGTGTATATGTAGATGGCAAATGGATGGCAAGTGCGCTTCGCGCTAGTGTCTAAATTTGCTCGCTTAATTAAAATAAGATTTTAGAGGACGTCTCTCTATACTTCTAGAACTTTGAACTTTTATATGATTTTGTGATTCTTAACAATCTCAGAAGACAACCAATGTTTTGTTTCGGGTACTCTATCTAAGCCCCCTCGCCCCTCGTAGCTTTGTGTAAGTAGTGCGGAAAACAGTTGGTGCCCTTAGTAATTTTATAATATTAGTGCTAACTTAATACTCAAATCACGGGTTATGTCATACTCTACAAACCCCTAATCTGCTATAGACATCACAGACGTTATAGCCCCCTGTAATTATCTCTACTATCCACCCTGGCCTACAACGAGGAAGGCGCACGATGTTCGGCTGCTCTGATCTCTAGCCTCTAGGTTCAAGGTTGATAATAGAACAGACCAGAGAAGATCTTCTGCTAGGAGTGAGTACTGCTAAGCAACTTCTATGAGACTTAGGATTCAGGGCCAGCGATAATCTGTTTTTAGAGCTTGGCTGCGCAAAGGGGTAACTAAGCGTAGTGTTCTCGGTACGATAGAGGAACCCCGATTTTAGAATACGAACGGCTGGAAGTGTACAAGGCGAGGATGTTCATAGATTTCGTGCATAGACAGACCTTGAGCTCCTAGCTGGGTGAGAGCTGAGTGAGTTAGGTTCAAGGGGGTTGATTGCTCGCTTAACCTCCTTTAGTATGCATAAAGCGGACTCGAGTACCTTGGAACAGCAGATCAGATATGCCAAGAAACCGACCGCCGTGAACGAAGCCTCGCAAAGCTGATTGGTTATTCGCTGTAGCAGTAGAGTTCCGAGTATTTTCCATGAAACGGAGATATCAAATGGGTGTATGAAACTTGCATCCTGTCACATGAAACAGCGTTACCCTTGACAGGTGGTCTTATACAACAACCGTAAGCGAGGCCAAGCCTCAAGACATTTAAATACCTACTTACCCTCTGCGAAACCCAAAGCTATAGTTCTCACAAACAAACCATGAATGTCTTAGCGCTGTAGATCGGTCTATCTTTCTTTCATTTTTCCAATGCCGTCATTTCTCAACCTATTCACCATGCTAGCATGGTTGGCACTTATTAATGCCTCGGTGATGGCAACCAGTCTGTTCAGCAGACAGGATGCAGCGATCAATACCACTGTAATACCTTTCCGCATCATGCCCTTGGGCGCATCAGTGACTTTCGGCGTGGGCTCTACCACAGGAGACAGCTATCGCAAGGATCTCGAGGACCTGCTTACAGTCAACAACATGACAGTCCAGTATGTGGGAACCAAGCAGAACGGGAACTTCACCAACAACGCCGTCGAGGCAACTTCCGGTGCTGTAATCTCACAGATCGCCGCGGCCGCCAACACAGCTGTACCTCAACTTCTCCCAAATCTGATTCTCATGGATGCCGGTACGAATAATTGCAACCAGGGTGGAACTGTGCCAGATGCTGGCGCCAACGTCACAAATATGATCAACAATGTGTTCGCCCAAAGTCCCGGCGCTACTGTGGTTCTTACTACGCTTCTTGTCAACAAAGTTCCCGAGCAAGATGCATGCCGCGTGGACGTTAACGCGCAGTATACGGCGCTGGCGGCAACTATGCAGGCGGCTGGTGCGAAACTCGTGTTGGTTGATATGCGCAACTCGGCTGGGCCATTGGTGACGGATCTTTTCGATAGCAGACATCCCAACGATGCCGGATATGTGAAGATGGCGAATGTCTGGTTCCAGGGGATTCAAGAGGTCATTAATAAGGGATTTTTAATGCCAGCTAAAACCGCACCTACAACTGGAGCAGCGTAGTCTTGTAAAAAAAGTAATTACTATTTTTACTGCTTATCAGTCGGACCTCCTAAGAAGTAAGAACCCAGGAGGAGTGGTAGGGGCGAAAGTCTAGGTCTTCGCGTACCTAAAACTTAAATTAATTTAGCGCCAAGACCTGTCTATCTAAGATAGGGAGGTTTACAAAGTAATTTTAAGAGGCTATTAGATAGGCTAGTTAATCTAACCGGTAAGAATATCTAAGACACTAAGGTAGTAGTCTAGCTAGGAGTATTAAAATAGAAAATATAACTAGTAGAAGATATCTAAGATAACTATAACGTAGAAGAAAAAGCCACTTATGTTATTAGTACTTATAGACTCTAGGCTTAGAGTTTAAACCTACTCTATTGTATATTAAACCTACTAATAGTTCTAATATTCTAAGTTATAATACTAGACAATTAATAAATACTAGAGCTACTTTTTAAGTGAGAATTATCTTATTACCTAGGAATACCACTTATTATTTAAAGCTATAAACTACACCTAAACAGTCTATAATTATAGGAATAGATAGTTTAAAGGGCTCTTTTTAATCTATCTAAGTTATAGCTTTAAATTTAGTCTCTAGTACTTTATATACTACCTCTTGGCCTTAATATAAGCTATAATCTATCTTAGTATACTCTCTATAAGATACTTAAAGAGAGAGTTAGATAATACTATCTATACTACCTTTAAAGCTTTCTTAAGATTCTATCGTATTATATAACTACGTACTATAATGTCCTATAACTATAGTGGTCCTTAGTGACCTACTGTTAGGTTCTAAGAAAAAGTCACCTTTCCGCCTATAGATTAGGCTGTGCTGGTCACGTGACACTCGCTTGGGTAATATATGGCTCCTTATTAGGAGTGGAATATATTATAGGCGGAACTAGCCGAATTAGGCTAATAGCTGGTCTGTTAGCAGGGGATACTAAGTTTAGTTACTTAGTTTAGTTAGACTTACAAGATAGTAAAGGTTACTATTTTTAGTATTCTATACAAGGGAATTAAGTAGATAAAGATATACGAGTTTACTATAAAGATAACTCGTATAAGTAGTCTAATTAGAAATTATAGGTATTATATTACTTATTTTATTTTATATTCTTATAATACTTATTTTATCTTACTCTCTTATAATACTTCTTTTACGTTACTATAGTTTTACTTAACTATATAAGGTTACTTTACTTTATAAACACGATATTTATAGTCTAGTTTAATATAGCTTATAACTAGTCTACTTTCTATATAGGCTGTCGATATTCTTTTATAGATAGATAGTTAACTTTAATTTAAGTCTTTAAGCTCTCTATACTACTATTATCTCTAAAATCTCTATTTTCTATTTAATAGACTCTATAACTACTATAGTATACTATAGCTATAGTATACCTTCGACTTATCTCTGTCTTTATAATTTTAACTAGCTTATAGTCTAGTTATAAATTTTAAGCTATACTTAAGCTTATTTTCTATTATATAACTAGAACTCGCTTAGCTTATAGCTCTATAACTAATAACACTAAAAAATATCTAATTTAAGTTTTAGAACTTTTAGTAAAGGTTTACCCTAGAGTAGTCTTATATCCTAGTGTTATAGGTCTAGGGAGACTTAGAAGTTTTTTTTTTCTAGCTTAATAAGCTAGCAGTGTTAAACCCTTAACCTAGGTCGAACCCTATAAACCGGTTAGGTGTTATCACTGGTCTAACATATATCTAACCGGGGTTAGACTAGGGTTAGAACCGGTTTAAACCGGCTACCTATTAGCTGTGTAGTATATACTATAAATCTCTAACTTAAAGCTACCTTTATTAAACTTAACGTTTACACTATAGACTAATTAGTAACTATACACCCTAGATAGTACCTATATTCTATAAATGTAATAGACTCTAAAACCTACTAATATACTCTTTTTAGCCTAGGGTTCTATCTTAGCTAATTTAACTCTAGAACCTTTAGGTATCTAGACGAAGGATTTATAACCTAGTACTCTAAAATAGGTAGGTCACAGTTAGCTTCTTTACTTTATTAGGGTAGACCACCTTTATAAAAGCTTTATAAGGAGTTATCTTATCTAATACTCTAGTAGTAGTTTAATTTATAATATAAACCACTGTATAGAGTATCTCTAGCCATAGAAATAGAGGTATATCTATATTAATTATAGTTAACTAGTTACACTCGACGATAGTATAATTACTATACTCTACTAGGTCTCTTATCTACGGCGAGTATAATATTATTATCTTATAGACAAGGTCTCTCTTAGTATAAAATAGCTTTAATTCTAAGACTCTATATTTCTTGTCTCTATTAATATAATACTTCTATATCTTTAAATTATATTAGGTTCTTATTATCGTATAATATATATAGACTAAGTATTAAATATACACTATTTTTCTCTTTATATATACATGTGTAACATACTTCGGTTATATTTTTAACAAATATAGTAGCCTATTCATAACTGTTATATCTCTTGTTCTTTAACTAGATAACGTCTATAGACACTAGCCGACCTACTTTAGTCTCTCTTAGAGCTAATCTTTAAATCTTAATACTAGGTTTAACAGTTTTATAGAGACTATATAATTTTATATTACCTAAGCTATTATCTCTAACTACCTTCTTAGAGTCTAGGCTAGTAACTATTACTATAGTTATACGTATAGTTTTAAAGTCTATATATGTAAATTAATAATATAGTAATTCCTCTAAGAGTGTAGACTCTAGGTAGTAAATAGAGAATACTATATAAAAGTACTCCTTATTCACTAGTAAGAGCTTTATTAGGTTATCTATTTTATATTAGATAACCTTAATGTTATTACTACTAAATATTCTCTCTTCTTTTATATATCCTTTACTTTAATATAACTAATAGCCTAAAAAGAGACTAACAAGAAAGCTAGAGAAAAAGAAGACGTTAATAAGTAGTATTCTCTTTATAGAACTATCTAAAAGAATAACATTAAAGCTAATAGTACTAATACCTTCTAGATAAACTTCTCTATTACTTATAACCACTAGATTAAAGCCTTCGAGCTACTTATATTAGAAGAAATAACTTCTATAATTAATAATATACTAAGTATAACCTATATTAGACATCTAATTATTAAGGTTTTACTTCTTGTTTACAGTTAAAGTTAAGGCCTTTCCTGTTATACTAAGCTCTACTTAGGTTATAAGAGGATAGCCGATATATAGCTTAAAATCTAAGCCTCTATTACTATTATTTAATGTTAACTTCTTAGTCTCTTTCTTATTAGACTTTCTCTTATCCTTACCTTCCTTCTTCTTAGCTTCTTAGACTTCTTAATTCTTCTTTCCTTTAATATATATAGCCTTAAGAAAGTAGTATTTATTAGCTTAGTACTTTACTACTTACTTATAGTTTTTTATACTTCTTAGCTTCACGCTTACCTAGCTTATCACGAGATACTTATAGGCCCCTGGCTTAGGGTTTAAACCTAGTCTAACAAAGGTTAGACACGTGTTAGAGAAAGATTAGACCCTGGTCGGACCCTGGTTAAACCGGTGATAACACCTAACCGGTTTATAGGGTTTAACCTAGGTTAAAGGTTTAATACTAATTAGAACTAGGTTAACACTAGTCTAAACCGGGTTAACACTGATCGGAACTAGGTTAACACTGTTAGCTTACTAAACAAGAAAAAAAAAACTTCTAAGTTCTCCTAGACCTATAATACTAGGATATAAGACTACTCTAGGGTAAACTTTTACTAAAAGTTCTAAAACTTAAATTAGATCTTTTTCAATGTTGTTAGTTATAGAGCTATAAGCTAAGCGAACTCTAGTCACGTGCTAAAAATAAACTTTACTATAGTTTAAAACTAACTTCTAGTAGGTTTATAGGTAAAATATTTCTTAGTCCTAAATCTAGCTTAGTAATTAAGCTAAAAATAGACTCTAATAAGCGACTAGTAGATTATACTAGTATAGGCTTGTAGTAACAAGAATGACTTAAATAGAGTTAGTAGTTCCTTTAATATTAAGTTATACAAAAGATTCTATAAACTATACTAAACTAAGAGGTTTAGAAAAGATTAACTGTCCTATGTCTTATCTATTTATTCTAAGCTCTATATAAGCTATATAACTATAAGAGAACCTATATATAGATATATTATATAAGATAAGTATATTATAGTAAGAATCACTTAAATAGGATTATTAGTTCTTAAGATATTAGTATAAAAGATTAGGCCTTCTAAGGCCCTATAGCTATAGGGGGCTTTAAGGATATACCTACTAGTTAGAACTAGTCGGACACTAGTTAAAACTAGCTGAATTGGTGGAAACTGGTCGGACCCTGGTCGAACCTAGTCGGACCCTAGTTAAACCGGTAATAACATCTGACCTAGGTCTGACCCGGTGTCGTGCCCCACGATGTGAAAGTGTTAAGAAGTCTAAGTTACTACCTAAGCTATGTACTAGCTATAAGTACGTCCCGTCTAGACGCTAACTAATAGCGCCTAGACGGTGTTATACGTAACGTCCTAAGGGACGGTTATATATAGCGTGACATTACCCCCGGTTCTCTAAGGGGCTGTCCTTAGCCTATGAAATTAATATAAAGAGAAATTCTCGTGAAACTATCACGCCCTGTCCTATAGTATTATCACGATATAATATATTACACTCTATTTTATAGTATTATCGTGATCTATTCCGTCCCCTTTAATAGTTTATACTCTATCTTATAGTATTATCGTGATCTATTCCGTCCCTTACTAACTTCTTTATCACCTAATAATCCTTCCGTCCTCTTTTATAGTACCGTCGCCCGTCTGTTAATTTTCCTTAGTGTCCTTACCCTCTAAACTATCCTCGTCGTCTTTATCGTTGTTAGAGACCTAGGTAGTGTTATAGAGCGAGGTGATATCTAAGTTATATTTTCTTGTCTTAGGTTACGTCTTATATCTATATCTTGTTTAGACTTGTGGCGGAATCTAATGTCTAAAGGTATAGGACGCTACTATTAGCTAGAATTTTACTCTCTCTCTATTAATACGTGCCTTAATTTGTCTTATTATATACTAAATAGTCCTAGACCCTTCTTTAGTCTAAAAGACTTTAGTACCTTCTTTATATAAGACTTTACCCTCCTTTAGTAGGTCTAGGGCTTTCTAATACCACTTGTTAATATTATATAGAGTTAGTCTAAACTCTAGGTTAGTTAGAAGATTAGCGTCTATCTCTAGGAGGTTATTAATGTCGCTATAGAGACCTTTCTTACTTACACGTTATAATACCTTAGCTTTAATCTTTTTCGTTTAAGAACCTAATACACTCGTGATTATAGTTTTATATTTCCTTAGAGTAGTAATTAAGATTAATATACTATGTGCTCTAACTTAACCCTCTATGTTAGTATTGTTAAAGGTGTCCTAGATGTTAAGTAGAACGTTCTCGTCGTCTTTAGAGGTAAATAGTATAGTATATAGATTATAGTTATCTATTAATAAGGTGTACACTTTGTCTACAACGTCTTATAACATGTCTAGGTACTATAGAACGGTTAAGTCTAGGATAAAATATATAAGAATTTCTTAGACGGTTAAGATATCTTCGGTGATCTCTTGATACGTCCTAGTAGCTATGTTAAATATATTCGCTAATCTCTAGAGGTTATTATAGATAGTATAGAGTTGTTAACAATCTATCCCTTAGACGTTGTTAAGAATATACTTTATTATATTAAGTATATCTAAGATAATTATATATATTAATTATATTTATTTAAGCTATATAACTAGGGACGTGTCTTAGACGACTAATACTACTATAGTATATAGTATAAAGTCCTTAGTTTAACCGAAGTAGTCTCTAGCGATTATATTGTTAAGGACTATTCTAGACAACAGTATAGAAGGTGTAGATAGTGTTGTTTATATAAATTAGAGTGCTTTATAGGTGACTATACTAGTTAAGAAGATATGTTGTCGACGATCTTACTCCTCTAGGTGGTTAAGGACGGAGGTTATATTAGACATATCTCTATATATTACCTCGACGAAGTAATAATAGAAATTTATAAAGGCGTCTTTAGGTAGGATGTTATACTAGGTTTCTTCTCTAAAGATATATATTCTTCCTGTATAGTATATAAAGATAATACGCCTATTATATATAAACGTACTATCTCCGAGAGGGTAGTCTTTTATATAGACTCTTAGATAGGCTAGTGGGCTAAAGTTTCTTCTATATAGGTATAAGGTGCTATTAGGACCAACTTCTACTAGTATAATTATATATAAGATTTTAGGATTAATTTATAAAAGAATAAGCTAGACGGCTAGTTAATTATAGTAAATAGTGTTTCTTAGCTAGTACTATTTAGTTGATTTAACTTAAGGGGCTTAGTTGTTATTATTTAGCCGAAGTTAGTGTTAAAGATAAAGTCCTTAGCCTTAGAAATAGAGAAGTGTTAATTAATCTACGCTAATAGAGAGAACCTTCTATCTAGCTAGAATAAATATTTCTTGTAATTATAGGTCTATAGTGTTAGAGATAAATGTTCTTAAATCTAGTTCTTAGTCGCTAGTCTAGAATGTTCGTTGATTAGTTAGTATATTTAAGGACTATCCCTAGTATAAACTATGGATATAGAACACCGGGTTAAATATAGTTAGTTAATTAGTATAGAAACGGTTTTTAATGTCTATATAAGTGTCGGGAATTTAGTTTTTAGAATACTTAATTAGGGCTATAGTTTAAAGAGGTTGTTCTATATAATTTATAATTTCCTAGAAGAAGTTATACTTTAGATTTATATAGACAATAGATAGGTCCTTATTTACTAGGGACGTAAGGAGTTACTAGCGTCTAGTCTAAGCTTTAGCGGACGATTAAGGGGTCTATTATAGTGTTAATATTAGAGGATCTAAATTAGAATCTATGGTGTAAAGAAGTCCTATATAGATAGGGTAAGGTTAAGATATAGGTATAATAGTTTTAATATATAGAAATAATTAATCTATTAGAAGTGTGTTATATAAAAAAAGGAAGTATTAGTTAAATAGAATGAATTTATACCTAAAAGTAGGGTAAGTAGTAACGTGTGTAAGACTAAGAGTATAAAAGTTAAAATTATTAATAGTAATATTTTTATAGAAGATAGACATATTTCTAGAGATAAACGTTGTTATAAAGTAGTTATAGTTTATTTTTATCGCTTAAGGTTTTTATTAAACTTAATAAGTAGATCTAGAATGTTAAGCTATAGTTCTTATACTAGGCGCTACTCTAGGTCTATATATCCTAGGTATTTATAGAGATAATATAGTACTTTATATTTATATTCTAGGATACTATAGAATTCCTTACTAATAATTTTCTTAATAATGTATTTTTTAATTCTATCGATAATAATAGGTTCTAGTTCTAGGTTAGAATAATCGTATAGGTTATAGGGCTTAAGTTTAAGGTAATTAATTAAAATTACTAGGTAAATGTATAGTTAGTCTAGGAGATCGATTTAGTATACTAGTGGACTAATAACAGCTATAATCTAGAAGGGTCCTATTTTCTAGAAGGATAGTTTTAGTGAAAAAATAGCTTGTCTATCGTGTATCCTAGTCTATAATAATGTTTTCTAGTAGTCCTTAGTCGTTATATCTATTATAATAATATACTTAGCCCTAGTCTTCTACTCTAAATTCTTTTATCCTAATTAATACTTAGATAAACTTTAAAAATTAATTGGTGATTATTAGTATTATATTATGTCTATTATAGGATATAGGTAGTATAGTAATAATATTAATGTAAAAGGTTCTAAGGGGCTCTATAGGCTAGATAATTAGTATTAGTTATCTCTATAGACGGTAACAGTCTAGCTTTATAAGCCTATAGGTGGGATATATGTTAATGTATTCTTAAATAGTCTTCTAGAACTATAGTATAAAGATTAATTACCGGAGGAAGTAATATATCCTTATAGTTTCTATATAGGCTCTATCGTCGTGACCAAGGTAGAGGACGTCTTATAATAGTTTAAATAGAATATAGAGACGCTTATATATTATATTATCTTGGAAATAAAGTAGTTTTAAGGTTCTATCGATATAAAACGACTTAAAGGTTGTTATAAAATCTAGAGCTAAATCTTTAAGTTTTTTAGTTATTATATAGTATAGTTTTCTAAGTGATTTATCGTTTAGTAGGTGTTTAATAATTTTATTCTTAAATTCCTTATTAAGACGCAGGATAGTAACTATCTACTAGGTGTTTCCCTCGACTAGCTATGTGAAAAAAGTACGAGTAGAAAGTCTATCTACTGAATTAATTTATAAAATAGACTTCGAGGGACTTATATCTATTAGATAGTTGTCTAGGATATTAAAATTAATAAGACTAATTTCGACGTTTTCTACGGTCTTAATCACTTTTATTGTTAGGTATTAGAATAGTATATCTATACTAGTGTGTGTTTTTCTAGGACGATAAATTATAGTTATTTAGTCTATGTATTTAGACAAGAAAAGTTATTAATTAATAAGTTATAGGCTACGTCTATAAGTGAGGGGACTGTTATTTTTAAATGAGTCTTAGATTACCTAGTGATTAGTGTAGATTATAAAGTTATTACTATCTAGATATTAAGAAAGTTTTCTAAGTGTCTAGACTAAGGTAGCTATCTTAAGTTCTATAGACTAGTAGTTTTATTCTAACTTAGACAGTGTTTTAGATAAGTATAGAATTAAACGTTCTTATCTATTCTCTCTAATTTAATATAGTACTACTCTAAACCTACGTTTATAAGAACTGTCGACGTATAGAATAAATAGAAGGTTAAAATTAGGGTATACTAAGGTTAGTATAGATATAAGTTTATCTTTAAGGTTCTATAATAAAGTTTTATATTACTTAATAAACGTATTAGAAAGGGCTTGTTTTTTCTTTATAGTACTATAGGTAAGTTAATAGTCTAGTAATAGAATAGGTATATTTTATATATATCTTATATAAGTTGTCTCTACTAGAGGTAATCTAAGAAATCCTTGTATTTTAAGTTTAATTAATAGTCCGGTGATATAGCTATGGTATAGTATAAATTTCTAATAATAGCTAAAGAACCTAAGAAGTATTTCTAAAAGGTAGAGATTAGACAGGAATGTCTAGTTCTAAATAACTTTAACTTTATCTCTAAGTATATTAATACCTAGTTAGGATACGTAGTGTCTAAGCGCTTAAATAGATAGTTATATAAAAAAGTATTTTATAGTTAATAATATAACTCTAGAACGTTTAATAATTTCTAAGGTTAAGTTAAGATAGTCTAGGTGTTCTTAGATAGTCTATAAGAAGATAATAATATTGTTAATATAAACTAGAATAAACTTCTAGAGGTATATATCGAAGAGTTATTCTATTTAGTGTTAAAAAAGGCTAGGGTTATAGCTAGGCCTATTGTCGAGACAGTGAGTTATTTATAGCCTCTATATGTTATAACTATAGCGACTTTCTATCGGTCCTCTAGGTTGATTTTTTATTGAAAAAACCCTTTAGTAAGGTCTATACTAGAAAATATTTATATACCCCCTATAGTAGATAGAATATCGTTATACTTAGGTAGTAGATAAGCGTCTAGTTTAAGTTTAGTATTTACTCTCTATAGGTTAATAACGACTCTTAGTTTATTATTACACTAGACAATAAATACTAGAGACGTGATAGGACTTAGTTACCCTAGTAGAACTAGTTCTAATAAGCTATCTATATGTATAGTGTCGAGGACTAAGTCTATTACCTTTTAGTCCCTATAGGATTAGCTGTATAGAGCTTGGCGAAGGTTGTCTAAGGAGACGTTATCTTTAAATAGAATAGATATTATAATTCTATCGTTAAAGGACCCTAGTCTAGGGTGAAAAACTAGGGAGTGTTTTTATAATATCTCTTAGACTTAATTTTTATAGTCTTAACCCTAGTGGTCTAATATGTTAGCGTCGGTAAAGGTTAAAGTATCTAGTAGAGAGCGAATAAGAAATAGACTCCTGTCTCTATTCTTAGACTCTAGTTCTTACTATAGAGCTAGGACTATCTATTTAAAGAGACTAGTAATGTTATAGAACGGTTAACATTACTTAGTAGACGCTAGTAGTACTACTTTTTAGTACTCTTTAATAATACTAAGTTTTTATCCTCTATAGACTTAGACGGGATATTTATTAAAGTTAGTAAAGAGAATAGATATTAGTATACTATCTATGATAACGTTAGCTAAGGAAGTAAACTATACTACTAAAAGGTCCGCTATAAGGTATAGCGTGACGACGTAGCCGTCGGCACGAAGTAGAAGTAATCTATACTAGATAGTAATGTTGATTTCTTGTCTAGGAAGTAGTGTTTAAGTGTAGGTAACGTAGATAAAAGCTTAGAACAGAGTTACTATAGATTGTACGTCGATTATAAGGATTAATAGAGAGGTATTAGGTACCTTATAACAACTAATAATAAATCTAGTGTCTATGTCTAGGATATATAAAGTGTCTAGCTTATTTTATAAACCCTAGTAAAAATTAAGGTTATTTTCCTTTAAGAAGTTAACCTCTAGGATAACTCTATAACTAAGCTTAGAGACTATCTATACTTAGTATAGTGTAAAATCTATATATATTTTATTAGTAGTTAAGAGACAAACTAGGAGGTCTACGTAGGACGAGACTATAGGACTAATATTAATACTAGATAGTTAAAGTTTACGTCCGTTGTATATTAGGAGGTTAAGATAAAGTTACTTAAGTATAGGTTACTAAATAAGGTATATCAGTGAGTAAGTGTCTATAACTACTTTATATAGTAGATATTTATTATTATATAAGATAGTTTTTATATATATATTAAGTATATATTGTCCCCTGTCTACGAGATAGACTATAATAGGTGATACTACCTGTTTTAAGAGCGTCTTAAGGTCTAGGATTTCTATGTCCTAGGGGACGCTATCTATATCTAAATTCTAAAAGGCTTTATCTATGTTCTATACTGTTAAGTATAGAATGCCGGAGTTTAGTAGTCGCTAAGCTAGGACTCTTAGTATATTAGAGTCTAATGTCTCTATAGTTAGGCTTCTAGGTGTTAGTTAGACTAGTGTAGGGATTTAGTGATAATTAGTTAAAAGTAAGTCTAGTTAATTTAGATTAGTTAAGTCTATTATAAATTAGTTATCCTAATTATTAGATATATATAGTAGACGGTAGTTAGTTAGTTATAGGTCTAATAAGGTGTTATAGTCCTAGGTGTAGACTAATTTTAAATTATTAATGTTATTTAGAATAAACTATACTACTAATAAGGTTAGAATAATACTATATAACTTCTCTACTTTATCCTATATGTTAGCTACTAATAGTAGTCGATAATTAGTAGAATTAGGTTTAAGTTGTTACTATTAAGGTAATATAGTTAATAATATCAAAGGTGCGTGTATAACTAGGGGTGTTAATAACGAGTAAGGTAAAATAATTAATTCTAGGGTACTATTTATAGGGGATAATTAATATTCTATTAATAATAGCTATACCCCTAGTAGTCGCTACTAAAGTTTATCTAAGTATTGTCTATAGATTAGAATATATACTTATTATATTCCTTCTATCCTACTATAATAAAGTTGTTATCTATATTCTTGTCTATGTTGTCTACTAAGAAATATACTTTAACTCTAAATCCTGGTAGGACCTAGACTACTCTAACTTTTAAGACGTAATCTAGGTATTAAGGGTTAATATAGTCTATAGATCTATATATTGTTATATCCTTCCTAATAACTATATATAGATATCTAGACTCCGAGTAGTTACTTCTATTAGTAGTCTTAACCGTCGTGCTAATAGTATTCTAATTAGGTCTTTATTCTCCTAGGGTTTAATTGTTATTATAATAGATAAATCCTTAGAAATATTAGTCTTCTAATTAGTTCTAGACAATGTAGGGACAAGAAACTATTAATAGCTAGTCTAGGTAGTGTTAATTATTTAGGTGAAGAGACACTGTTAAAGGTTTAATTACTTTTACTACTTAGTAAACTTATTATATATTCTCTATATAAGGAGTCTAGTATAGACTTTAGAACTATATACTTTTTTAGTGAAATTATCTATATTGTTATAGCCGACTTAAAGTGTCACGATTAATACTAGTATAGGATTAAGTTTACTATATATACGTTATATAATAAGATCTTTATCTGTCTCTCTTACTTTAATATATAGTGTGTATTTATTAGTGATATACTAACGGACAGAGAGAGATAATTTATTAGTAAATAAGTGTGTTATATAGTCTACTTTAGATAGCACTATTAAAGTGTTAATACTAAATCTTTACTTAAGCTAGTAGATCTATTCGTCTAAGTTTATTATTATCTTGTTAAATATGTTAAGGTGTAATAAGTTTACATAGATAAACACGTCCTCTATTATATAAATTAATAAGGTATAGAGAATAGACTATTCTCTATATACTCTTATAAGCTAATAAAGACAATTAGTATATATAATAACTAATGTCTAACTATTATATTCTTTGACTTTATCTTATTAAAGCTTAATAAGATAATTATTATTAGTATATAATGTTAAACAGTATAAGGGAATAGTTATATAATTCTATTTAAGCTGTTTACTTCGCTTAAGCTCGCTTAGCTAGTATAAAAGCCCCCTTAAGAGATTAGATATTTTCTCTCTTTAATTATATTAATATAATTACTATTAACCCTATTATTAATTCACCTTATACTACTACTACCTGTCTAACATTTAATAGGTTATAAGCCCTCGTGTATAAGTATAAGAGGTGTCTATATAGTCTTTTCTATAGCTTAGTAAGTATTAACCTTCTATGTAAAATCTTTTATTTAGTGTAAATTATCCTCTTTTAGACTTAAATAGTTTCTTTAGAAGTCTATTCACTTAACTAACAGTCTTACACACTCTAATTTATATATAGAACCCTTAATAAAGAGTAAATACCTGTCGTTATAAATATAACTATAACACCTTAAAAA